>MJUU01030345.1:31578-44738 GCA_002080025.1 Modiolus philippinarum
AGTCCATTTCTCAATAACTAGAAGTGGTAGGTTGATAATATTTGGTATGTAGGTTGGTCTTGGGTAGTACATGTCAGTCTGGCAGGTGACTTTTGTCCTTGACCTCAATTTCACAGTCTAGTGAGCATGTTCACTTTTCTGATTAGTTCACTTAGATTTCACATCAATTTAGAGTCCAGCAGGGACAGGCGAGACATCTTTTAGGGTCATCACTTGTTATGCCAAAAATCTGCTCTGCCATCTTGTAATGAAAAACTCCCGATTTTTTCCAATCCTGATTTTTTCTAGTCGGGACCACAATTGGTGGATTTTATGGTATGGCGCAGGCGTAGGCATCTGTGGCCAGCATAACTTTGTTTCTAGTGGACGGATCATCTTCAAATTTCAGTATGTGGTTTCTTGGCATGAGGGCAATCCCGGGTTTTAATTTCGGGTTTGTGGCCCCACCTGTTTATGAAGAAGGGGCCAAAAAGGGGTAAAATTTTGTATTTTTATGTCTGTGGACAGCATAACTTAGGTTCAAGTGAACGGATCATTTTCAAATTTTAGTATGATGTTTCTTGGTACATGTTTTAGCCCAGGTTATAATTTTATGTCCCTGCCCCTTTTAGAAAAAGGGGCCAAAAGGGGTTATTTGACTGTAGAATCTTTATTATTTATCGGATTTTGATGGGGTTTCTTCCAGTAAACTCCTTAGAAAATTTTCAATCTGGGTTGTGCCAATGGATTTCACGTGGCATGGACCGTTCACGAGATAGATAGGGCGCAAAAGGGGCGAATTTCATAAATTACATTTTTTTATTTTTTAGTCTGATTTTGATGCAATTTTTTCCAAAGGATTCCTTATGAAAAATGATCATAGTGCTCTACTATTAGATTTTTGGTAACTTGTTTCCTTACCCAGCTATGAGGGGCCGAAGGGGCCAAAATCGTAAATTTACAGATATCCACAAATTTTTATTTTTCATCGGATTTCGATGGGATTTTTTTCTTTGGATCCCTCTTGATGTAAGCTTTCAGTAGCATGTCAACAGATTGGCGTAGTTCTTACCGTTTCCGAGCTATAAGGGTTCAAAGGGGCCACAATTGCAAATTTGCAGATTGCCTGAAATTTTTATTTTTCATCGGATTTTGATGGGATTTTTTTCTTTGGATTCCTCTTGATACAAGCTTTCAGTAGTGTGTCAATGGATTTGGTGTAGCTCTTACCGTTTCCTTGCTATATGGGTTTACAGGGGCCAAAACTGCAAATTTGCAGATTACCTAAAATTTTTATTTTTCATCGCGTTTCGATGCAATTTTTTTCTTTGGATTCCTCTTGATATAAGCTTTCAGTGGTATGTCAACGGATTTGGCATAGGTCTTACTGTTTCCTTGCTATAAGGGGTCTAATGGGCCAAAATTGCATTTTTTTCAAAATAATATGCAATTTTATTTTTGATCAGATTTTGATGGGATTTTTTGCTTTGGATTCCTCTTGATATAAGCTTTCTGCAGTATGGCAATGGATTGGTCGTAGCTCTGACCGTTTCCGAGATATAAAGGGTCAAAGAGGAATCATAAGGAGTCATAAGGGCTAATTTTTATTTTCCCTAGTTTGTGTCCAGCTAATTACTGGGTCAATCTCCTTATTGTGTCCATCTAATTATTGTGTCAAGCTCTTTCCTATACTCTTTCCTATACTCACTTTAAATTACACTTTTATAATATTGATCACTTCCATGCTTGAAAATCCCATTTTAAAAAGTGTTGGTCTACAATCAGATTGATAAAAAATGGCTGATCTTGATAGATAAACATGATGGCTGGATACCAAAGAGTAGAAGTTTCTGAATCCCCAGAGCTTCTGGGAGCCTTGAGCAGCCCATGACCCCTGTCCGTAAGAGGATCCCTCTTCCAAGGTTTAATACTCCTATTTTTCTTCAGTTGTGGTTGGCATCTCTTCAAATTTATGATCAAGGCATACAGAAGTTTAAAAAAATATTAATAATAGGGATATCACTAGTGGACATTGTCTGATAGATTTTTTTATTAGGAAAGTGCTTTCTAACACCAAGAAAGATTCCTGATGTAAGATTTTTTGTGATTTACGATTGTAGTGTGATGTATTGGACAGACTGGGGAGCCAATGCAAAGATTGAAAAAGCCAACTATGATGGATCAGCTAGACAGGCTCTGATTACCCAGGGGCTAGGTTGGCCTAATGGACTCTCCCTCGACTTGCAAGGTAATTGTAGAAAAATAAATTTCTTCCGTAAATGGTGGTTTACAGTGGGAGATGACCCATGTGAGATCGATGCACGCGATCTCATCTCACACCGGTAAATGACCAACCAGACGTGTCGATTTTTGTGATGCAGCAATCGTAACCATGACTTAACGTCATAAAACACCTGACGTCACAATGTAAAGAATACTCAACTGGCGATAACGTTGTTCAAACAGTAAAGGTTACCAGACGTTTCTTCTCGCTTTTTACGGAAGAAATAGGATCTTGCACAAGATCAAAATTAAAGATCGGGATATCTTTCACTCGTGTAAGAAATTCTACGTCTTTTCCTCTCGTTTCGCTACGCTCCACTCGAGAAAAGACGAAATTTCTTACACTTGTGAAAGATATCCTGATCTTTAATCTGACCTTATGCAAGATCCTATTAGTCTTTTCTTGCATGTGAAAATACAAAAAATACCCAAGTTGCATCAAAATACAGTAAATTTCGTTATACTGTACACGTGTTTCAAGGAGTAACCTCTCATCAGCAACATTCAAATGAAATAATATGGAAAGCCATAATCCAAAAGTAGTCAAAAAAGAAGTACTCATTACCAAAATTATCAAAATAGGAGGCCAAAACCAGTACAAAGGACATCTACCGAGTGCCATACATGGAATGAAGCCTCAGTATTTTATAAGTGGTTAGAATTTTGATAAAGAGTTAGTGATAATGCATTTGTATTTTATCAACCTATAGCTAAGAATAGGTTATGACAATATTTTTATGCCCCAGATTGAGGATCGGGGGGCATATTGTTTTTGTCCTGTCTGTCTGTCTGTCTGTCTGTCTGTTGTCTGTCTGTCTGTCTGTTTGTCTGTGCGTCCGAAACTTTAACCTTGGCTATATCTTTTGAACTATATAAGGTAGACTTTTGATACTTGGCAAGTGTATAGGTCTAGTCAAGAGGAACATAAATATGCAAAAAAAAAATTAGGTCAAAGGTCAAGGTCATAGGGGTCAAAAAGGGGTCAAAATCGGAATCTGGGGGCATATGTAGTGTTTCACAAACACATCTTGTTATCTCAGTATGAAGTAGGAGAAATGGATCTACTTCTCTGATTTGTAATTGATACCATAAATGATAAGAAACAAGTAAGCCAAAAAATATTGATATTGATAGGTTATGGACCTTGGTTTTGAAAAAAAAAAAAATCGCAAATTTTGTTGAATTACAGCCTACTTTCCTGTGAAAAACATTGTACAACCTAATTGATAAAGGTACAGTGACTTTTTAAGAGCTACCAACAGAATAAATCCAGTGATGTAACTAGAAGAAATTGTAAGCTCAAGGTCTTCTGTCAAAAATTAGTATTCTAAAGCAATGTGTTTGTGATTTTAATTTTGGTAAATTTCCCATAAGTCTAGAAGACCGGTTATATCGAGGGTTATATTTTGGAACTCTACCTACAGGGTTGCCACACACCCTGGAAAACTGGAAAAACCCTTGAATTTCATTTTGAACTTCAAGGGCCTGGAAAAGACCTTGAATTTTGAAATACTTACAAATATCCTGAAAAAAACCTGGAATTTGATAAATTTGATATGGATAGATGGTTTTTAAACGAATTCTGGAAAATAATTATGGCAACCTGGAATTTTGTTGACTAATTTGGTCCTTCAAAATGACAAGAATATCCTTGAAAAGTCCTGGAAAACTCCTTGAATTTTGAGACATCAAAGCAGTGGCAACCCTGTACCTAACAGCCACATTTAAATATAGGTCCAATTACAATGCCACTTAACTCAAAGCAGGGGAGACACCTGGCTCCCTTTAACAATTGTTCATATTTTTTGGTATCAGTTATAATGATCCAACCCTTGACCACAAATACTTGTAGAAGTTGCTTTCCTCCTCTCAATTCATTTTAATTGAATAGCCTAATTTAGTTTTGTACAATTCTATTGTGTTTTTGATTGAATCATTTAGGCCAGAATAGGATAAAAATTTTTCTCAAAATTTTTGGCTGGTTGGTGAATTTTCTTTTTATATTTTTATCAAATTTTGTGAAAAATGCTGTCATTTTAAAACATATTTAGCCAAATTGGCCAAAAAATCAAAATAAAATTTTTTTGAAGCAGGGGTAAAAAATAGGGCCGGGCCGGGATGAGTATCAAGGATATTTTTTATAATAGCCTATAATATGAGTACCATTTTATTTGGCAGGTGGTAAAATGTACTGGATAGATGGAAAGACTTCGAAAATTGAATACTCAAATTTGGACGGCACCGGTAGGACAACAATTCTGGATGAATCTAGACGAAATCCATCTCCACATTACTTTGATCTGGCTAAATATCAAAGTACTATATATTTTACTGACTGGAGAACTGGGTATGTATGGTTTAAGGACATAGCAAGTTATTTTATGGGTTCTCACTTCTGTAAAGGGAAAATTTTAAAGACAGTTTTATTTTTGCTATTTTCAAATAATAAAGACAGTTTTATTTTTGCTATTTTCAAATAATGGAATGAAACCAGAAAACATAAGCTGTCTCGAATTTTTTGTTGCATTTTGGTGATTTAGTTGCATGGCCAAAAATGACAAATTCAAGACTGAGCAAAATGAAAATTATTTAGGCAACCCCATATAAAAAGAAAAAGTGTCCATTGGACACGGATGCCTCTGCCAGTTAGATATCAGCAAACAGGAAGTAGACGAGTAATGGACTTGAAATTGGAGACACAGTACAACTCATTATACCAAAGCTTCAGTCCAAATATGAAATGATTCCTGCATACACAAGCTGAGAAATCCTTGACGAAAATTTCGGATGTGGGTACGTACATACGGAAGAACAGACAAGAGTAAAACTTAATGCTCACATTGCCTAAAGATGGGGGCATAAAAGAGATAACACAAAAAAATTCCAGGTTGAGAGTACTACCCCAGTCGCCATTTGTAATGAAAAAATTTTACTCTGTTCAATCAGTACATGTCCAAAACATTCATCTGAGTTACCATGCAATAAAATTGATTTGATTGCAAACTTGTCGTGAGAATTCCAATCTTCTATTTTTAGATACAATCTGTCTCGATCTCATATGTCCAGACTGACCAGAAAATATGGTATCCCTTATAAAACTCTCTAACTCAGAAACTGACATACCCCCATCCCTTTCTGGAAAAATGCAAGGCCCCAGGGTTTTTATTAGGTCAAATACAGTAGTTATTGGCAAACAGGATATAGATGAGTGACAGACTTGAAAAAGGGTCAACACAATACAGCTCATGATATACTCAATCTGACCAAATATCAGATCATTACTGCATACACAAGCTGAGAAACCCTTAAAGAAAATTTTTGGATGTAGATACGGTTGGACACATGGACAAAGGTAAAACTTAATACCCCTGTCGCCTAACAGCGGATGTAACATCAATTGAAAATTGGTTTTGTCAGGTTCACACCTCATCCAAGATAGCTGCCAGCAGGGAACATAGTTCTAACATTGGACCCTATGGGATGCTCTTCTCCTCTGAAACTACTGAGCCAATTGCCAACTTGGCCATTGAGTGACAGATTGATATTAGTGTAACGCTCGTTTCTGAATCCTCATGTTTATGTTATTCATTATGTAAATGTCTTTGTATGTTACTTTAATAGCATACAAATACATAATTAATAACATAAACAAAAACTCTATTGATATCCCAAAACTAACTGCCAAATTTATATTTATACAATTATCTGAAATGTATGTTTGCTGTCTTGTTTCATTTGTTTAATTTGTGTCAACGAACAAATCACTTCAAATCACCAATGGGGGGGGTGTTTAATTTGTGTCAATGAACAAATCACTTCAAATCACGAATGGGGGGCTAATATTTTTGTGATAAAACTGGAATAAATTTAAATGTAGAAAGTTAGCCCTCCAGTGATGAGATAAAGTGATTAATGATCATATAGATAAATATTATGCATATATCACTTTCATATAATGTAGGAGTCTTCTGTATTCAAGTGTGTCATTTCATTACGGATGCAACTGTATGTAATAACCATGGCACAGTCTCAGTAAATCATACTAGCTTAAAACAGATTAAATTTATATATTTTATTAATTATTAAACTGCCAAATTTATAAATGAATGTTTAAGCTTAGGGAAAGATAAAGCTTTTTTGGCATATTGTTATTTTCTGAAACTGTATTTTATTATTACTATTATTTCCTATGGTGAAAATCATTAATTGACAACCCACTGTCATGCCACATTCAACACTATTTTGTGTTTTCTATGTTTTAGCTGTTTAATTATATCTGTTTAATAATGCCATATCATTTAATTAAGTAATATAAAGTGTTTGAGCCATAAAAAAATTCTGTTGTCTATTTAATAAAATATTGTTTAAACTAACATTTGACCTGGTGGAGAAACACATTCAAAGATCTTCCCCTCTAAAACTACTGAGCAAATTGGAACCTAACTTGGCAACAATAGTCCTTTGTTGGTTCCATAGCCCTGGAAAACAGGTGTTTTCTTGGGTCCACACTATATCCAAGAAAACATAGTATTAACATTGGTCCCTGTGGGAAAACACATTCAAAACCCTTCTCTTCTGAAACTACTGATCCAATTGGACCCAAACTTGGCCATAATAGTCTTTTGGTGTAATCCTGCAAAAAAGGTGTTTTTCAGGTCTGCCCTATAGCCAAGATGGCAGCCAGCAGGGAACATAGTTTTAACGTTTGACCCTATGGGAAAACACTTTCATAGATCTCCTGTGAAACGGCTAAGCCAAACTTGGCCACAATAGTCCTCAAGTGAAAAAGGGAAACAAACAAATTAATTTTGGCCCTCCTAGAAAATAAAAATCCTTAGTGCTTGAATTGTTTAAAGGTACTTGAAATTACAAAGTATAATATTAAACAGCATATTACAGAAGTTGCTGTAACTTCAGTTCTTAAGCCAACCCATTTTGACAAGTTACGACTAAAATTAAAACAAATCATGATAGAGGGGGACCTATATAGGGATGTTAGGAACAGAATTTTTTTAAGTTCGGGAATTCAGGATTTCTATAATTTAAGCCTGTAATTTTGAAAAAGAAATACATGGGTAATCAGGATTTAGTAAGTTTTTAAGTTCTGGATATAGAAAAAATATTAGGTTGGAATTCCCAAATCAGACCTTCCTCCCCTCTTCATAATAGATAACAAATAATTTAAAAGTAACACCACAAGTGAAGCTAAGAAAAAAATATCAGTGGCACAAAAAATAAGGGATACAAGAACAAATCTTTAAAAATAAATGGTAAATTAATTCAACAAATGGAACAATGCTTTCATTGCAGACATTGCCCGATTTTACTTTTTTTCTCATTGACCGCTCCCGACATGTGTTGCTTCAATGGCATATTTTAGCTGCGATCGATGTTGCTCAACATTTTTATTCTCTTCTTGTAACCCTGGTGCTTTCAGCTGGATTACCCTGAGCATCGCCCAAGTTGGCACTCCATGGCGGGTGGGGAGCAAGGGATTGACCTTGATATAATTTTTGTCAAGAATACCGCTTAAGTGCACGCTAGGGGCCTTCTTGATCTCGCTTGAGGGGGTGATTGTTGTTCACCTCTAGTTGAAGACCCTCAGACGACATCAAGATGTAGACAGGAGTAAAAGCCCTGTCCTTGATAAACTGGAGTTTTCTATGTATCGTGTGCGTTTTTGTCACATGTACATTCACTCCATATCCTTTCATTTTTCCTATTTTCATTGCTGTTCTTTATCTTCACAAGGCCTTCAAGAATGCGCAAATATAATAAATTATTGGAAAAAAATATCAGCTGGGCAAAAATAAGGGATATGAGGATAAATCCATACAAATATATTGTAGATTATTTCAGCAAATGTAACAATGCTTTCATTGTGGTTCTTCATCTTGAAGTCACCATGAGGCCTTCAACGATGAGCAAAGCCAAAGATAATAAATTATTTGAAAGTCCTAGAAAATTCAAAATGGCGGATTAAGTAAAACAAACAAAAGAAATGGAATTTTGATGCCCTCCCCTCCCCCCTTGTTAATCCATAGGTACGTTCAGACTTTTTGGCAAGGATTCAGCTTGTGTATGCGGTAATGATTTGATATTTGGTCTGAAGTTTTTGTATGATGAGTTATAATGTGTCTCCCCCTTTTTGAGTCTCTTTGTTGATTACATTTATGTGATGGACACATTTTTATACGCTCGTCTAATGACGGACGTATTATGGTATACCAATGCCCGATTGTCCGTCCGTCCGTATGTCTGTCCGTTTCATGTCGCGCTCTAACTTGCAAGAGTTATGGGACTTTATTCGTCAATTTTAAGGCAATTTTTTACATGTTGCGCTCTAACTTGACAACCCTTTGGCCAATTCACTTCAAACTTTGTAGAGGTATTGGATATGATGGCCTCAAGATCTGTATATTTTTTGTGAAATTTTTATTTTTCTTGCAAGAGTTATGGGACTTTATTCGTCAATTTAAAGGCAATTTTTTACATGTCACGCTCTAACTTGACAACCCTTTGGCCAATTCACTTCAAACTTTGTAGAGGTATTGGATGTAATGACCTCATGATCTGTTTACTTTTTCGTGAAATTTCGATTTTTCTTGCAAGAGTTATGGGACTTTGTTTTCAATTTTAAGGCAATTCTTTTACATGTTGCGCTCTAGCTGAAAAGTACTTTGATCGGCTCACTTTAAACTTTGCAGATTAATTTCTTAAAGAGAAATCAAGCTTAATTAGGCAGTTACAGGTGCTTCTGAATTGAGAACCCCTTACCTAAATCACTTAAAGTTTTGAAGGGTGACGACGGGCGTATCATGCGACTTGGCGCAGCTGTTTATTGAATTTAGAGGAATCGATAAGTCTTTATGATACAATTTTGATCTGGCCTACCAGTATTTAGATTTTCAAATTTTATTCTAGTTTAAAGACTTTTTTGTAATTACTTGTGTATTTAACATTAAGAGGATAAAAGAAAATTATTATATTGTGTTTTGTAATTACTTGTCTATATAACATTAAGAGGATAAAGGGCAATTATATTATTCAATGATCATCAGGTTTTTTAGATGACCAGATGTCGGCATTGACCTTAATAATGGATACACAGTTAAGATTAATTTTAATGTATACATTTGCAACAAATTGGTTATTATTGATACTTAAACTGTCAGACCTTTTGTTTGTCCACTGTCTTTTCATGCATTAAATTGGTTTGTTTTCATTCCTATTAAGCAGATTTTTTGGTGAACTGTTTATGTAAGCAGAGTTCAAGTATAATTGGTTTAGTCCGGTTGAATAATGTTAAGGCTGGTTGAGAAAAATGAAAAATTTATTTTAAGTAACATTGGATAATGTTTTGTCTCGGTTCAGGATGATTATGTTTAGTCCCAGTTTTTGATATTTGATCAATTACCTTTACCTAAACATTACCCAGGTTGCTAGGGTTGGTTTTGGCCCCAGGAAGTCACTCTTTTCAAAGCAGTATATTAACAAATCTATAGTATCTCCTTAACATTCAAAAATTCTCGGGATCATAACAAAACTTTCAGGAGCCGAAATCCAAGGGCAAAAAGGCAAAGTACTGGTAGGTGCAAAACCATGTACCTGAAAATTTGTCAATGATTTCCAGTTCAGTTCACTCAACTTTATAAAAAAAAAATGTTGTGGTTTTTTTTTTTCAGTAATATAGAAATTTTTTTATGTCGCATTTTACTTTTTTNTCATCATCAAGTTTGTGTTAACTAGTAATTTTCCAGATGTTCTGTTTCTGTTAATGTATTAATTTATATAAGGATAAGAGATATTTGTGCCTGCCACATGTTGTGATACCCTCAGTCATGTGTCTGTCTGTTCGTCTGTCTGTTTGTCTGTCTGTCCGTCTGTCCGTCCGTCCCCATGAAAGTTTCCGACCAATAAGTTGTGAACGAAATAACATAACGCCTCAAACTTGGTATGTAAATTGTTATACTCAGGTCAAGTTTGATTTTGGGTTCAAAAGTCCAAGGGGTTCATGAGTTATGCCCCTTGAAACTTTGAAATTTTGTTAATTTTAGGATTTCCAACTGATAACTTGTGAACAAAATAACATACTGTCTTCAAACTTGGTATGTAAGTTGTTTACTATAATTCTCAGACCAAATTTGAGTTTGGGTTCAGAGGTCCAAGGGTTTCTGGAGTTATGCCCCTTAAACTTTTGAAACTTTGCGAATTTTAGGGTTTCTGACTGATAACTTGTGAATGAAATATCATACCGTCTTTAAACTTGATATGTAAGTAGTTTGCTACATAATACAGGCCAAGTATAATTTTGGTGTCAGCAGTACATAGGGTTCTGGAGTTATACCCCTTTTAACTTTGAAATTTTGTGAAACATGGCGGGGCATCATGTCAATCATAACTACTCAGCCATTTACTGGATAAATAACCTCGTACGCATCAGGTGTAGGGATTTTAAAGCATGCCAAATAACGGATTCTAATACCCCAATGACGGTGAAAAATGAATTTCTAGTCAATGTATACATATGCAACTGGAATGTCAGGTTGTACCACGATTCATGTATTATAATTGCTGTGTTGCCATGACGAACTGCATACAAATGATAAGGTTAAATAGCAGGATATCTGTGACTAATGTCATTGTCAAGTTATGTTGCAATTGTAACCCTTTAGTGAATTTATAAAAGGTTTTGCAATATACTTTAATGTTTTTAGCACAGAATGCATGGTTTAACTAGAACTACATGACCTCGTTACTTTACTTCCGGTGAACAATTTAAGAAGGATTCTTCTATGTGCATACGAGGTTATTTTTTAGTGTAGCGGAAATGGCGGAGTAGCTACAATTGGCATCATGTAATGCCTTATTATTATTTTTCTTAAGAGTAAACATACAGCACTGCAAGAACCACAAAAATATTTAAATGGGAGGTCCAATGCATCTGTACTAACAACCTGGTAAATTATCTAATTGGTTCTTTAATGCGCTCTATATTTCCGTATTTCCGATTAGGAAAACCTTTCCAAAATATGCTAAATTCCTTGTATTTCTATGAAAATGTTCAAAAGTAGCTTAACATGACGTCAAAACTGTACCTACTGTGACGTCATGGGTTCTAAATTTTGTATTTTTATGCCCCCAGATCGAGGATCGGGGGGGCATATTGTTTTTGTCCTGTCTGTCTGTCTGTCTGTCTGTCTGTCTGTCCGAAATTTTAACCTTGGCTATAACTTTTGAACTATATAAGGTAGACTTTTGATACTTGGCAAGTGTATAGGTCTAGTCAAGAGGAACATAAATATGCAAAAAAAAAATTAGGTCAAAGGTCAAAGGTCAAGGTCATAGGGGTCAAAAAGGGGTAAAAATCGGAATCTGGGGGCATATGTAATGTTTCACAAACACATCTTGTTTTTTTTCTTAGGTGGGATCTGAACTTTCAAACGAACATTAATAAAAATATTTAGGTGCAACTTAAAAAAATCAAGGAAATTTAGGGCCAAATCAGCCCCTTATTGCAACTTGCCCTTTAAACCACACAAAAATATAGCCTCTTACAGTATTTAAGTGTGACCTGTAACTTTGACATAAAAATGGTCAGTTACTCTGATCAGTCTCAGGGTCAAAGTTTAATTGACTGTAAATGGATAAATAAACTTGCAATTACAGTCAAACTTTAATGGCTTGAATGACCAAGGGAACTATAAAACAGTTTGAGTAAGTGGGGTGTTAGCTATCTAGGTTAGACTTTGTCTGAACTTGGACAAAAGGACCAGAGAAATGGTTAGAGAAATCCATGGTGTTTAGAGCTATTGAAGTCCGAGCCATCAAAGTTCTATATCTGAGTAAAGTCACCTCCAAGCTTGAAAATTGTGCTCAAAGTTTTAAGACCTTATATTTCTTTTACTCATAGAAAAGATTCAATTTCAGAATTAAATTTTGTTGTCTCTGTCACATATCCATTTTGAGAGTTTAATTTATGCGTATGATTTTCTATCTTGTATCTGTTTTCGTCATATCCTTTTTCAAAAATAATTCTATCATTTTGCGTATCAAATCCATTTTTAGAGCTATATTTATCTTTTTCAATGACGTATCCATGTTCATCCATCAGAACGATATCGGTTCTTTCTGTATCAGATGATTGTGTTTCTTTTCGTTTCTTAGTTGAAGGTATAGGTGATGATTTTTGCAAATTCAATTTTTGAAATATTGAGAAATTTCCACATGTCGATTTACAAAATCTTTTATAACCTAGCTGAACTTCTTTAAGTCGAACAGCATAAATAACTGGATCACAGATTGAGTTCACTAAGAGTAGCATATAAAGATATTTGTTTATTACCAACAAGGATTTCAATTTTTTTATTAAAATGCCAGGGTCAAGTTGAATTTGAATTAGAAGTACGGTTTGAAACGTAAACAGTGGAATCCAAAATATGACGAATGTGCCAATTATCAAAAGAGTTGTCACTAAAGTCTTCACGTTATGTTCTTTGTTGAATGTTGATGATATTAGCCTTTTATTCATGAGACGAACTTCGTAATATATTCGCATGTAAATGTATACTATGGAAAAAAGGCTCAGAAAGGTTAATCCAATTACCAAATAATCCCCATGGAAATCGTTATACATAATATATTCACAGTAATTTATATGCGACTTATTTGCATTGAAATTTCCAATTCCTGTTAAAAAGTTGACAAATCCACCCAGAATTGCAACACACCACATTACAGCAAGAATGATTCTACTGTTTCGTTTGTTTAATAGGAAAGCATACCGGAATGGTTTGATAATTGCTAAATAATGGTCGACAGCCATCATAAATAAGTTTAGCAATGATATTAAATGAGCTGTGATGTTCAAGGAAATAATGAAAGCATAGGAACATGCG
>MJUU01030346.1:25246-36895 GCA_002080025.1 Modiolus philippinarum
TGTCTCACGTCCTTGTTTTGTCTTTGTTTTTATCTGTTACAGTTTTTGCCATGTCTTTGGACTTCAATTTTTGTATTCATCGCTTGTTCCTTCGGTATTCTACTGCCGTTGTATCAAGAAATGATTAAAATTAAAAAAACAAACAAACGAAATCCGAATAATCAGTAATATCAAATATAGCTAAGGACAAAACTACGTTAGAGGGAGTTAATCCTTCAGTTTTAGAGTTAACTCCATATCCTTTTATTCACCATTTAGAATTAACATAAATTTAGATAATAGTACATGTAATTGAACAAAGTGTACACATGAGAAAATATCTTATGTACAAGTACAATATATCTAAGAAAAATTAAGAGCATACATCTCTACCACGGGGGATTGTTTTACCAACTCCACACTGCAATAAAAGACAAACTCCTGTATTAAATATTTTACGAAAGAATATGGAGTAAATGAACATGATACCATAACACATATGTTAACTCCAACTACAATGATTTTAATGAGCTGTATGGCCATTTCGGAAATAAATTCCTCATCAGCAGCACTAGAACCCAAACAAAGGAAATTCATAATTTCAAGAAATGTTTAAAATTCATAAAACCAAACGAAATCCGAATAATCAGTAATATCAAATATAGCTAAGGACAAAACTACGATGGAGGGCGTTAATCCTTCAGTTTTAGAATTAACATAAATTTAGATAATAGTACATGTAATTGAACACAAGTACACATAAAAAATTTTAAATAAATAACAATTGTCAAAAGAAAATATTTTAAGTACAAAAGTTTTTTTTATGACTCGAGGCGATAAAATCACATTCTTAAAAACCCATAAAGATAAAACAGTCTATAGATCTTAATGAAATGTTATACAAGTTCAGAACACTTCCTAAAGGCACTGCATAAACAAAATGAAAGATGCACAAGCTTCATGTCAAGTTTGACAATTAAAGTTTTGACAAGCGCTTAATCTATTGTACTTTATTGATGTTTGTCTGTTTACTATGACTTTATCGATATCTATTCATTCAGACAAAACAGATGAGATCAGATGTTTTATTTTTCGCACCAATATTGAAATTGGCAGACCTGATATCGAAATGGATGAAACAAATTTACCTTTTCAGTTTCGAGTACATATCTGAAATCCCACCAGGACCATCATGGCAAGGTATCATTTATATTATTACATCCAAATGTCGCGCATTTCCGGGACATCGGGCACCATTTTTTCTTACTTCCACAAAATACATTGTACAGGAAAAATATATTTCAGACACATTTAGTAATTTCCGTAAAAAGATTGGGATGATACCAACATAGTTATTTCATCAGCTTATACCGTTATTCAAAATTGTTTTTTTTCTATAGATTTTAGTATTATATGCAAGTTTTAAATAGATAAATTCGTTCATTTATTTTTGTTTACTCTTGAAATTCAGGTATAGTTTTGTAATTAAAAAGATAATATGTGCAACATAATAAAAAAAAGTTGCATGATAAACGGTAAATTTTGTTTTGCTGTACACGTGGTTCAAGCAGCATTAGAATCAAATAATATAGAAAGCCCTTATCCAAACATAGTGAGAAAAAAGGGTATCAATTACCAGAAATATCGAAATTTGACGCAAAAGCCAGTAAAATTATCACATATTTAAGTAAAATTCAATCATTTGTGCTGACTGTTTGAAGGTGTGCCACATGGATGGGATTTATTTTACTTGTTTGGTGTGCCAGTGACAGGACACGCTTGGTTTAATTATACAGAAAGAGACAGAAATGTTTCCAGAAAATCTATGCAATTCATCGGCAGTTATGTAAAGTCTGGGTATGTTTTTAACCAGAACGACATAGGTGCATCAAACTACAATGTATCCAGTTTTACATCTAAATGTAATATGCATAATTATTCAGTCGTTCTTTGAAATATTTTAAAAATTGGGTCCTTTTTTGAAGATCGTTTTTGCTAATTTGCAAACGCTCTTTATGACACACGTTACCTCATTACATTTGAATCAGACATTAACAGACAAAATATTATTTAATACTTTGACATTAAATCTTCAGTTACGAGACAGAAACAATAAAAATGACCCTATATTATTTTTTACGGCTGTAACGAGACAGGAACCCTCATATGACCAGATATTTTTTATTGTGGTAAGATACAGGAAAAATCAAAATAACCCGATTTCATTTTTACTGCAGGAACGAAATGATATCACTCCAAATGACAGAGTGATTTTTTTTTTTGCAGTTTCGAGACAGCTACCGTCTTTGCCAATTTCGTATGTTATTTTTCAATTTTCATTTTAGAAGAAATATGATAATTCACATAAGCATTTATATATAAGGCACAACACAAACAGTAAGAAGTACCTTACCATCAACCAACAATCACCACTAACTAGCTATACCCTACCATAATTACTACCAATGAATACTGAAATTAATGCGAACCGCCAGTACTGTAAAAGCGAATGATCCATGGAGAAAGGCAACATAGGAAAAAAAAGACATAACATGAGTGCGACAGAAAAAATGAAGACACACACACATATACAAAGATGAATAACAAGAACCCATTAAAAAAATGGTGAGATCGGGTACAACGGTAGCGTAAGCATCTCCTGCCCGCCGTGTTGAACATGTCAATTCCGGTGGTAAAGTTAATCCTGTAGGGAAAAACAAACTTTTTGTAGAGACTTTGTCTCATTTGCATTTACTCCATATCCCTTCATTGTTAATTTTAGATGCATGTAAAGATATTTTGTCATCTGAAAAACATATATCCGATAGGGGTCCACAAGATTGCGATGTCGATCTTAAACTTCTTTGTTGAGAAACAAAATTATAAAAAAAAAGATCAGTAAAGGTATATCTGTCACTTAAAACTATTGAAACGTCAAGACGAATGTATTCTTAGGAGCAAAACAGACTGAAGAACTCTTTTAAGTCTAGTATTTCTAGTGATATATACTACTCATACTATCCCTTAAACATTTAGCCTAGTTTATATTGTATCTTTCAAGTTCGTTTATATAATAAATTCAATTTTATGGTAGGAGAAAGAAAAATTGGGGTAACAAAATTAGCCGAATTCCATGAGACAAAAGGCAAATCAGGTGGAAACCACTGGAAAAATTGTCGGCAGCAATGGCCCTGACTTTGTACAGGGATTTAAACAGAAATGTGGGTTAATCCGGTTTTTTAGTGCGCTAATTCTCCCCTTCCATTGAGGAAGTGTCCGGTAGCAACTCAACAGCAATTGCTATTGAAAGGTTGTAGACAGTTAAAAGAAATTATCATCTCCCAAAAAAAAGAAAAAGAATTGAATCAGAGTTCGGATCGAAACTTCAATTTCTTCCAGAAAGACACCTTGAGTAGTCTAAAGGGAATGGAACAGCTTTGAAGATTGAAGACATGCATAACACTGACCAATCGAATTGCATTAAAAACTAACCAATGAAATATCCTTAAGACAAATAATGTTACTGTATACACACCGACTCGGTTACTAGTATGTCCAATGACCGTGGACAGTCTAAAGATATACAAGCAAATCATACAAGCCATGTTTGAAGATGGATAGGTGAATGATTTATATGTATTATATGGATTCACTTGGATGTATTGTGAAGAACACGTACAGCCTGAATAAGCTGTGTAATGTTTAGGTAAAGGTAAAGGTTCAAATATCAAAAACCGTACCTAAACATTATCCTGAACCGGGAAAGAACACCGAGAACTCAGGTTACTAGGGGTGAATTATAAAGCGTGTGATAATTGAGCAGTTAACTATCATTTGATAGAGGAATTGACAAGCTAAAATCGGATCGAAGCCGTACTTAATATAGCCCAGTTGGAATGCAGAAAAAACAAATCTCTTCTTTCAAAAGTAAAAACAGATCTGCGTCATCAGCTGACCAAGTGGTGTTACTTCGCTGCTAATCCATCATCCAATATGGCCGCCAACGATGAATTGGATCCTAAGGGGACATGTATACAAAGATATAATAGAAATCCACTGAATGGATTCATTTAAACATTGCATAAATGAATCTTGTGAGATTTTGATCAAGTTTTTTCACTTTGGTGCTGATCCTTCTTCCGACATGGCCACCAGTAGCAAAATTTGGTTTAACATTGGAACTTATTGGAAATACATAAAAAGAACTCTCCTCTGAACTGCTTAAAAAGATATCTCCTCTGAACTGCTTGAACAATTTCAGTAGAATTTTGATATGATAGCCTTTGGTGACCCTCTTCAAAGTTTTATGTTAAATATTTGCCAGCAGGGAACGTAGATTAGCAGAGGCCCTCAAGTTTAGAAACTGCACTCAAAAATCTTCTCTGAAATTGCTTGAACTATTTTAATAAAATTTATTTATGTACATACATCACCAAAGATGGACCATCAATTGGAAATTTTAGTGCTGTATAGAACCCAGTTGAGCGATACAGGCTCTTGAGAGCCTCTTGTTTACTAAACACCCGAATGAAAATTACTTTTACTGTAACGATATTTCAGTAGCTTTTTAACTGCTACCGGACAATACCGCTATGGAAGACTAGATGGGTTTACGGCGCTCTATCAAACCATTTCATTTGAAATGCCTGTACCAAGTAAGGACCATGGCGGTGGACAATATTCCGGTGATTTTCGACTTGCTATGTCTATTTGCCTTTCCGACTTACCTGGTAGTAATTTTGTTAGGGACCAACCTTTTAACCTGAAAAGGGGGGGGGGGGTTATGGTTTTATTTTCCTGACAGAAAATTTTTTTCACGTGTATCGACAAAATTTTTTTTTTCAAAATTAACATTATTTTTTGGGGCAGAAAGCCTCCTTTAGAAATTTTTTCCATCATTTTGGCAGCCAAAATAGTTTTTCTTAGAAAAAAACCATAGCCCCTCTCCTCCGCCTTTCAAGTCAAATGGTCGATCCCTTATTACCCTCATTATATGCTAGTTTATTGAGGAAGATTAATTACCCCTGTCTTTGTAGGATCCTTCAATTTGATGGACAACTTCTACAGTCATTTAATTCTTCATTACACAATTACAATAAGGTCGTTTATGAGCACGGGAATGCAGTTATGAAACCAGGGAAAAATTTCAGAAAAACACAACTTGATTATTGGAACAAATTTTTGTATGCTTATGAAAACTTTATTTGCACAAGTTGCTGTAACGTAAACATCGGTAATGTATCGATTTGTATAAATTTGTTATTGATTGGTATTGTTATCACTAATATATAAAACTGATTAAAAAAAATAGGGAATATTGATTAGTGTTTGCATATTAAATCAGTTTGTTGAAATATTGAGTTTATTTATTATTTTTTCACACTGTGAGTGCCTTTTGTTTTGAATGTTGTGATTTCTATTTCTGTGTTTTGTATCTGTCAAACGTTATTTATGTTCTGTGTCTAACGTCATTGTTTTCTGTGTCCCCGTGTTTGGCCATGTCTATGGAGATCTATTCCACTCCTTTGTTCCTATGGTATTCTTCGGCCGTTTCAGGAAATATCTTCAAATCTGAAGAGTATGTCCTCCGTGCAAAGAACTTTCTTTAGCTTATTATTTTATAATCTTCATTCGAGTGTCTTATGAGAAAAAGAAAATTTCAATCTACCGGTGCACCCCATTTGTCGTTTCTGTGAAATACTAATGTGATTTCATTGTGTATCCGATTTTGTCACTGTTTTAGGACAATTCGTTGGTCATATGGTTCGACTGTCACTTACATCAAGTCAAAATACATCATTGGGTTTCGGTCTTCGAAATGGTTTAATTTAATCTGTCATAGAGAGACAAAAGTACTCGAAATGAGCATTATGTTAATAGTAATTTTGGTATTTAGTTATCTGCATTTTTCACTCTCCAATAAAGATTGTTAATGCCCAATATCTCTTATTAACCCCCTAAAATACTTATCAAATAAACATATACGAGGGTTCTCAATGCGCTTTTCCTTTCTGATCCCTTTTTTCAAATTTTTCTAATCCAATAGCGAAAGATTATTTAACAAATGCTTTTAAAATTGCAACCTTTTTCAAGATAACGGATTAAAGTAAGTAAGAACCGAACCGTCAATCCAAAACGAATAATCCAAGGACAATGGCAACATCAGAAACAAAACATAGACATAACATGAGTACGGCACAGAATAGAAAAATGAAAATACACACACACAAAGATGAACAACACGGACCCAAAATATACAGCTTTCTTCTTGTCACAATCAAAGGATCAAAATAATTAACTCAAAAGTCTCTCGCACCAATCAATCTCAAATTAACATAACTTAATGAAGTTCTTACATAGAATATAGAAAAAGAGAAGAATACTCGGTATACATGCCGTAATCATTTTTAAGACCGAAGGAAGGTATTAATTGCTGTTATTCATCATGAAGTTACCCCTTTAAACAGTGAGCAAACACGCATACTTAATAATAAGTTTAACATTTATCTTTTTTCATATTTTTGCTAAAAATCTACGCTGTGCTTCTTTGTATAGGCAGCCGATACTTTTTTGTTTATCAACATCAGCATTTATTTACTTTAGCATGGCATATTCTCAGCTCTTCCATCTGAATTGATTCTGTCGACGGTACAAATCAGGCAGGTAACGATGAACATATCATCATACATTTCGGGAAATCCATGATGATTTTTTACCAAACCTTTCGAGAAGTTTTGAATTTGATTTTCCTTTTATAGTGCGACAGTGCTTTGCAAGCAGACTAGGCTCCTTGAACTAGTATCCAGTTTAGCAGCGAGTACTTATTGACCCATATTTCAAAATTACGTTTTGTCTTTTACTTTCCTTCTTTAGATTGTGGTGTTGGAGTTAGTAGTCTACCTGTGTTGGGTTTTATTTGTATGTTTATTATACTATAGGAAAACGGGATAGAGAAAGGGGAGATTTGGGAACCCATAAACCAGTTTAACCCTACCGCTAGCTCTTGCTAGTAATGGGAGTAAGTCCTGCTACCTCGAGTTCCTATCGTTACCTATGTTTGTCTTGTATCATTTTATTGTTTTTCTTGTGTAGTTTCCCGGTAGATTGTAGCCTGTGATTGTAATTTTCGGTCATTGTAAGTGTTTCCTGTTATCTTTTCTACATTGTTACGTACAATGAAGGCTAATATACTGATAGTTTTTTTAACATACAACCACGAAAAATAATCTGGACATGTTCAAGTCAATTCGACAGATTTAGCGTCCTTTGCAATGAATGTGTCAGATAACATCAATTGGCAATGTTCAGTTCAAAACGAAGAAGCTAGTCAAATCTTGACAGGTCAGTGGTAAGTAACCTTTACATTCCATTGTCCAGGCAGCTCATGGTGACAACTAAATAGGTTGCCGAGTTTGTGTTTACCTCGTTTGACATATCAATTTAATATTTCCATCTCAAGCAGAAAAAAGATACATTATATATCCTCTTATTGTAAATTTGAGTTTGTCTCACCTGCTGTATGGAGTCCGAAAAAAGATTCCCTTTGCGAGAAATGCATGCTCCCTATATTTCAGTTATGGTGTACATGTTCTTGGGAGGATATCTTATATGGATACACTATCATACTTCAAATTTTGCATTTCTTTTTCAAATGTTATTATGGCCCACTCACTATTTTATTATACCAAGTCTTCTCGCCATTGACTCGATGAATGCCCTGTGGTTGTTTCCATGCCATGATTGTCTTCTATGGATCTTTTGTCGGGCGACAGCGGTTATAGAACACTTTCCAGTTAATTTTATATGTTTTGTTGACGAATGGGAAACGAGGGAGAACAGGAAACATCTACAATCGCTGAAAATTACAATTACATGCTACAATTTGCCAGGGAAAACACAAATGAGACAAAGACAAACGTTAACAACGTTAGGAACTCAGGACAACCGGACTTGGTACCGACGCCAGCCAAAGCCTATGGATAAACATGCTAAGAAAAATTACGCTCAGGATCTATGACATTTGTTTTTGTTGAGGTTGCTCCTTGAAATACACGTACAACATAACGAAATTTACTTTTTATTATACAGTTTTGTCATTTATTTTAGCTCTCTAAATTTTAATTTAAGCATTTGAATTTAAAAAAAAATGAAGCTTTAATTTTAGTTTAGAACCGAATAATATTAATCAGAACTGTGTATTTGTATCAAGAATGAAGCAAATGTTTTAAAATTTGCAGAAACGATGTTTTATTTAAACATGCTACTAAGTCTATGAAAGTGCTTCTAATGGCTACCTAATGGGCAAGTGCTAGGTTCGATCAGCGATTTCCTTGATAGCACCCGGTTGCTCAAAAATAGGCTACTTCAACAAGGGTATGTTACCCAAAACTTGAAGTCATCCCTCAAAAAGTTTTACGGTCGATACCACCATCTTGTAGACCGCTATGGGATATCTTTTTCACAAATGACAACAGAGCTTAATTGTTGTTTCCTCTCACGAATTTGACTTTTCTCCTGGATTTGACATGTTCAACACGCGGGTGTCTTACAAGAAGCAGGAGATGCTTTCTGTATCGGTGCATCTTATGGTTATTATTTGGTCCGTGTTGTTCATCTTTGTGTGTATGTGTCTTCAATTTCTTTTCTGTGCCGTGGTCATGTTGTGTCTCTGTTTCTTTGTTTTTTTTTCTGATGTTGCCATTGTCCTTGGTTAATTAGTTTTGGATTGACGGTTCTCACTAACCAGTTTGTGAGTACCAGACCTCCCCTTTTTCTATCCCGTTTCACAATAGTATAATTAACATATGAATAAAACCCAATACAGGTAGACTTCTAAAGACAATAAATACTTAATTTGTATAATGAACGGTAAATTCGTTATGCTGAACACGTGTTTCAAGGACTAACCTCTCATCAGCACGGTAAAATCAAACAATATAAATCTTTAAAAGGAAAGTGGACAAAATGAACAAAATGTAATTTTTGAAAAATAGATCAAAGAGTGATCGCCGCTAACTGCCGACTAGCTCAATGAATCTAATTTGCTGGTGAAACACTGTCGGAAGAAAAAAATCTAATTTAAAGCTTCCCGAAGGTTCAGTAAAGATTGCCCATGTATATAGTAGACATCGTCAGTATCAATGAAAGACTAAACCCAAACAGTGGCTTTTGCTAGTACCGGTACCATGTCAGGTTGTCCCAAGTTCCTATCGTTGTTTACATTTGTATTATATGTGTCTTTTATATATATATATATATATATATATATGTTTGTTATTGTTATAACTACACAGAAAAACACAAATAAGGCAAAAGGCAAACATTAACAATGATAGGAACTCGCGGCAACCGGACTTGATATCTGTACTAGAAAAAGCCAACGGTAGGGTTAAACCGGTTTATTGGCACCAAAACCTTTTTTATCTGTCCAATTTAACCTATAGTATAATAAAAGAATAAAACCCAATACAGAAAGACTGCTAACTCCATAACCACAATTTTGAAAGGAGAGAAAATGAAAACGTGTAATTTTTAATGATGTTTTTTAATTTGTTTAAGTTTCAGAATACTCATGCAGTTTTCTCATTTTTCTGAAAAACTAAAATAAATTGAAATAATTGCCTGTTTGGATAAGAGTTTCAAAGTTTTATCATATCTTCATCCCATACTTATGTGTTTCAGTTTTTCCTTATAGTAACTACAATCATAGTTTTGCATTTTTGGTGAACTTTACCGTTTGACGCTAGATTTATATTGAGTGGCTGTTGTAGTCAAATTTTACGAACGGATATGGAGTAAATGAACATGAGATCATATTCATCGATCCATTTTTTTGTGCCTGGTCTTTTTGTTTACAACTATACATGTATTATACTGGGGTCATGACACCTAAATTTCATGTCTATGAAGTGATCAGAGAGCATTTTCAGATTATGGTATATCCTTAAGACTTTGAAATCTAGCTGTCTAACTCGCTGTTAAATGTACCATGTTTTCATGTAATCAGTTGGCCCAATAGCCGTTGTTATTATATTTGTGTTTGCTTGTATATGTATGTTTAATAAATTTTCTAAGTATTTGACTTTACTACCGGAGTTGACATGTTCAACACGGCGGGTGTCTATAAGATATTTTACGAAAGGGTATGGAGTAAATGAACATGAGACCATAACACATAACTTAACTCCAACTGCAATATATTTAATGAGCTGTATGGCCATTTCGGAAATTAATTCCTCATCAGCAGCACTAGGAGCCGGAGATGCTTACTCTACCGGTACACCAGATCTCATCCATGGTTTTTATGGGGTCCGTGTTGTTCATCTTTGTGTATGTGTGTCTTCATGTTTCTTTTTTGTCCCGTACTAAAGTGGTGTCATTGTTTCTTACTGTTTCCGATGTTGCCATTGTCCATGAATAGGCCATATCCGAGTTCTGGTATTTAGATTTCCAGTTGTTGTTTGTCCGTCCTACGTCACAAACATGTCCGCCCCATGTGACCAGTTTAATGACGTTGTAGGCTTTGTGACGTGACGTTTTCTATACTGTGACGTGTTAAAAACTGGTCAGAAAAATCCTGATACAACAGCTCGGATATGGTCTATTGTTCGTTCTCTTACTTACGGTTCGGTTCTCACTTACTACACTACTGTAGTTTTACCCAATAATCTCTTTGGAAAGTTGCAACTGAAATTTACATATTTAACTCTCACTTTGACTTCAGTTCTTTTTGACATTGCAAGGTCGCATTTCCGTCGTTTTAGCTCACCTGGCTATGCCACGGTGAGCTTTTGTCATCACTTTGCGTCCGTCGTCCGTCTGTCCGTCTGTCGTTAGCTCACTTTTAAAAATCTTCTCCTCTGAAACTACTGGAGGGATTGGTTTGAAACTTTATAGTAATCATCTATGACATGTCCTGTACAAATGGTCCTCATTTTGTTATGATCCAATGAAAAACATGGATGCTGGTGCTAAAAATAGAACCTAGGGGTAAATTGGTGTTTTTAGCCAATAACTCAAAAACCGATGCAGATATCAAAAATCTGACAGAGATAAAATTGTTTGGAATGCCGAGATCTATCTGCTCTGCAATTTTGAAGAAAATTGAAAAACCCGTCTGAGAGTTATAGCCCTTTTTCCGTAAATTTTTCAAAATTTGTGCATTTTTTATTTTTTATTTCAAAAACTGTAACAGATAGAGGTGAAGTGTAAATTAAAAAAATGTTCAGCATATCAAGATCTACATACTCTGAAATTTTGAAGAAAATCCAAAGGCCTGTGTATGATTTATTGGCCGTTTTTCTCCTTTTTCCCCCAATGCCATATGGTTATGGGTTATTTCCATTTAAATCTGTGTTCAAATCTTCTTTAGTTAAACTTTCTCTTTTAAGCTTTAGAGAAATTCCCTACTACTGTGAAAGTACTATTGTTCGTGGGGTTCCAATTTTCGTGGATTTCGTGGTTCGCTTAAACCACGAAATTAAGTTCCCAACGAAATGCATTTATTCCATAGAGTTTTAATGTATGGAATATGAAACCACGAATTTAAGTACCCAAGAAATAGTGATATTTATGAAAACCACGAAAATTGATGTCCACGAATAAAAGTACTTCCACAGTATCACTTCATTTAAAAAATTATTTCTTCCATAATTAAGAGCAAAAACAGTG
>MJUU01030346.1:37654-47893 GCA_002080025.1 Modiolus philippinarum
GTTTTTAGCCAATAACTCAAAAACCGATGCAGATATCAAAAATCTGACAGAGATAAAATTGTTTGGAATGCCAAGATCTATCTGCTCTGCAATTTTAAAGAAAATTGGAAAACCCGTCTGAGAGTTATAGCCCTTTTTCCGTAAATTTTTCAAAATTTGTGCATTTTTTTATTTCAAAAACTGTAACAGATAGAGGTGAAGTGTAAATTAAAAAAATGTTCAGCATATCAAGATCTACATACTCTAAAATTTTGAAGAAAATCCAAAGGCCTGTTTATGATTTATTGGCTGTTTTTCTCCTTTTTCCCCCAATGCCATATGGTTATGGGTTATTTCCATTTAAATCTGTGTTCAAATCTTCTTTAGTTAAACTTTTTCTTTTAAGCTTTAGAGAAATTCCCTACTATCACTTCATTTAAAAAATTATTTCTTCCATAATTAAGAGCAAAAACAGTGTTTTTGTGTAAATTTCTGCAATTTTTTGCAAAGATACTTTCTTAATCTTTACCTTCTTTCATGTCATAATGATTTTCCTATATAAACATATTGTATATATTACTGGGACTTTAGTGGCAAACCACTATGAACTCTGCTGACATTTATGTTGAAATAGTTTATTAGCTTCATAGACAGCTTAATGTCAAAAATATTAGTAAATAAAGCCTAAGTGAGCAGTTGATGAAATTAACCTGAATGGATTTAAACGGAACTTGGCATTAATGATGCTTATGAGGTGCTAACTATAATATAGATATGTATTGTGACTTTTATGCCTTAATGTCATCTAACATGGCCATCTGCAGGGAACTTAATTTATTACTCGACAGTATGGAAAGAGCATACAAAGAATTTTTTATCTGAAACAACTTGGCTAGTCACAATGTATCTTAGAGGGTCCCCTTCAAAACAGATGTCCTTCAAGTCTTTGAAATCGTAAAAGTTTTAAAAAATAAAGCAGATTGATTTTGGTGGGGCGGGTTGGGGCCAGAATCTACAAATTAGTTTGATTTGGCGTGATGGAAAAATTATTCATCATTCAGCTGTAAGATATTTGAAAAGTCGAAATAATCAATAAGAAAAAAACATTTAAAAAAGAAAAATAGGAGCATTAATGATATTGGAGTTTATGTTCTGATGTATCACCATGAGAAAATCAATACTTTATACTAACATAATTTAAAGAAGCTCGGCATCTTATCTAAAATATGTTTTTACAGAGGTAATGTCGATATACTGTTAATACAATTTTTGAACACATTCTTAACGGAAACATACGGAAGTATTTAACCGATTGAGCTTATCTGGGCTTATTATCGATCTTAATCCGGATTCTGTAGAAGTGTGTAAAATGCAGATATGGTAAAATTTTTGTCAAGTGCAAATCAATGAATACAATTTCTTTTATATGAGTAAAACATTTCAAGGAACCATACACGATATAAATGATGAACAACTATAGAAACTTGTCCATAATCAAATTGAAAATCTATAAAGATATAGAATTTGGTTATGTATAAATGAACTTAACGATGATTATAACTAAACCGATTATAACAAATGGCATTGAAAAATTCATATGTTAACAGGTAAGGGATTTTTACTAAATTAACAGCTTCGAGCAAAAATCAGAAATAAAAGAAAACTTTTGAAACCAATATTGTATAGATCAAATGAGATTAAAAAACTCCGATTAGCGGTAAATTGTTATTAATGACAAACAGAAAATGAATCAGGAGTAAAGAGATATTTTACATCAGTCATTATATTTATTAGCTGACTAGGCTCCTTGAGCTAGTCGGCAGTTTAGCGGCGAGCATTTCTTGACCCATCTTTCAAAATTATGTATTGTCATTTTCTCTCCTTTCAAGACTGTGGTCATGGAGTTAGTAGCCATCTTATTTGGGTTTTATTTGTATATTTATTATATTATAAGGAAACGGTACAGATAGAGGGGAGGTCTGGGTACCCATAATATTTTACGAAAGGATATGGAGTAAATGAACATGAGACCATAACACATATGTTAACTCCAACTGCTATGATTTTTATGAGCTGTATGGCCATTTCGGAAATTCATTCCTCATCAGCAGCACTAGAACCCAAATAAAGGAAATCCATAATATTGAAAAATGTTTAAAATGCATAAAACCACACAAAAGCCGAATAATCAGTATTATCAAATATAGCCAAGGACAAAACTACGATGGAGGGAGTTAATCCTTCGGCTTTAGAATTTACATAAATTTAGATAATAGTAATTTAACAAAGTGTACACGTGAGATATTATCTCATGTACAAGTACACCATATCAAAGAAAAATAAAGAGTTTACATCTCTACCACGAGGAATTGTTTTACCAACTCCACACTGCAATAAAAGACAAACTCCTGTATTAAAAATTTTACGAAAGGATATGGAGTAAATGAACATGAGACCATAACACATATGTTAACTCCAACTGCTATAATTTTAATGAGCTGTATCACACCCTTTTACTGGCAATCCCGTCTACAGTGGCTATCCCGCCTGCAGATTTGTAAACAACTTGAAGACAGAAGAAGGTGATGCTTTCACTTACAAATAAATTATATTAATATTCAATAATGTATTTGTCTTTTATGCTCTAAATGTAGCTAACATGTCTATGAATATTCATGACAAATACTAATTAACGATCTTTTGAAACTTAGAGATTTTAAGGAAGAAATTTGCAATTTTTAATTTTATTGCTGAAAATCTGCATTGAAACACTTTTCATCTAAAAACGCCTTTATAAAACTTAAGAATTTCGAAGCTTATGTAATGTACAACATTTGATTTATTGTATTTTCATTTAGTACTGCATAACGGCGGAATCCTCATTTTATTTATAGCTCTTGGCAATCCCGAACAACAGGTTTTAAAATTATTGACTATCACTGAAAACAGATAGTGACGATCCCAAACGATGAACTAAGCTTAAAAGAAACAAACAAAGTTATTTGTATTTAAAGAGGGTAGCGTAGTAAACATATTGTTTCAACTAGATATATCTTTTTTTTTCATAAATTGGTGGCCTTTATATGTTATCGGAGCATTCATCGAGTTCTGGGCAAAAGAAAGCAACGCTGACCATATAAATTCCACGAACAAGAGGCTCCCAAGAGCCTGGTTTACTCACCTAGAGCATAAATTCCAAGAACAAGAGACTCTCAAGAGCCTGTATCGCTCACCTGGAGCATGAGCAATGAAATTAGTTTAAAAAAAACTTTTTTGTTAAAGGGTCTTAATTTCAACATTTGTGTCAAATTGTCCAACATTTATCCATTTTCCCTTCTACCTGCTTTCTTGATCAGCGCTTCACAAATAATTTCTGCCATATTTCTTATAAATGCATTCAGAAAGTCAATAGAAGAAGATCTTTGTATGTATTTCTCATAGGGTCCAATTTAGAAAATTCCCTGCTGGCAACCATGTTTGGTGACAATTCGACAACCTGAAAACCAACAAATTTGAACCTGAACAACATATTTTTTGCAAGGGACAATCTAACACTTTTGTAGCAAAGCTTGGTTCTGACTGTCTCAGCACTTTCAGATGAGAAGATCTTTGAATGTCTTTTCCAAAAAGGTCCAATGTTAAAACTATGCTGCCCGCTAGCGGCCATCTTGGATATAGCGGTGGCCTGAAAAACACACATTTTTTGCAGAGGACAACCTTAAGACTATCGTTGCCAAGTTTGGTACCAGTTGTCTCAGCAGCTTCGGAGAGGAAGTGTTTCCCTAAGATCCAATGTTGAAATTATAATGCCTGCTGGTGGCAGTCTTTGATATAGCACAGATACGAAAAACAACGTTTTTATTTTTTGCAGAGGACCACCTAAAGACTATTATGGCCAATTTTTTTTCCAATCAGCTCAGCAGATTCAGATGAGAAAATCTTTGAATATCTTTTCCCATAGAGTCCAATGTTTAACAGTGTTCCCCACTGACAGCCACCTTGGATACAGCGCTGACCTGAAAAACAATCAGCTCAGCAGATTGAGATGAGAAAATCTTTGAATATCTTTTCCCATGGGGTCCAATGTTTAACAGTGTTCCCCACTGACAGCCACCTTGGATACATTGCTGACCTGAAAAACAACTTTTTTGCAGGGGAGGGGGGCACCTTAGGACTACTATTGCCAAGTTTGGTTCCCATTGGCTCAGTAGTTTCGGAACAGATCTCTAAATATGTATTCCAATAGGGTCCAATATTAAAACTATGTTCCCTGCTGGTAGCCATTTTAGATAAAGCACCGACCTGAAAAACATCTTTTTTCGCAGGGGACCACCTAAGAACTATTCTGGCAAAGTATGGTTCTACTTGACTCAGCACTTTCAGAAGAGGAGAATATATTTGAATGTCTTTTCCCATTGGGTCCACCGTTAAAACTGTGTTCCCCGCTGGCGGCCATCTTTGTAGAGGACCACCTTAGGACCATTGTGGCCAGGTTTGTTTCCAATTGGCCCAATAGTTTCAGTGGAGAAGATCTTCAAATAAAAGTTTACACCAGACTGACGAATTTTGAAATTAACTCATCCCTCTCATCTTACTGAACATTTATACAAAGTTCCGGTGAATTCTGCAATATAGTTCTTAGATATTTAATCCTCAGTTTATTGGAGGAAGAGTAATAATAATGACAAGAAGAAGAAGAAGAAGAAGATGACTTCGTCTTGGGTGACATAAAAAATAAAGAAAACAGAACAATACCCCTTACTGCAAATATCATTTTAAGGTAGTACGGAAGTCCTTTGTGATTTAAGCATGGATACATCAATATCATGCACTGGATGAAAATAGAAAACGGGGTTTGGGAGATGAGGGGGTTATGATTAGTGGAATTTAATACCGTGTTGAGAAGTGGGAGGATGGCAGGCGCAGGAGATTTAGAATTCCTCACCGTTCATTGAAGATCTTGTGGTGGCCTTGAGTTGTTATTACTCCCCTTTGGATCGTTGTCTCTTTGACACATTCCCCGTTTCCCCTCTTTTTCCTATTAGATTTCGGAAAAAGAAGTTTTGAGATTTGAATTGGAAGTTGCAGAGGGTGGGTTATTAAAGTGGATAAAAAGAAGGTGGAAGAGTATGAATACTTGTTCACCCCTATTCATAGCTTACCTTCGTATTTACTTTTCTACCTAAGTCAGTCCGGGAAGTCAGCGAACCCGTTTTCTCAATATTTCAGAAAACTGAAATTTTTTGTACTGATAAACAATGAATAACTTAATACCGAAGTTACTGTGAATTTGTGATTCTGCATATGCGCATTTCGACAACTTATGTCTCATCAGTGCAGATAAAATCTAAACGTTTGGAAGACCATAAAGTCAAAGATGTTTAAAAACTGATAGACAACAAATAATCAAATATGATCTAAATAGAAAGCCAAAATCAGCTAAGGACAGAGCTTTGCATGAGGGAGATACTCCTTAGTTTCAACAAAATTTACAAAAATTAGATATTGTAAAGTTCCAAATATAAGCGGCTTTCGGGTCAGCACCGAAGTACTAACTTCTGGGCTGGTGAATACCCTCGGGGACTAACAGTCCACCAGCAGTGGCATCGACCCAGTGGTAACAAATAACTAAATACCGAAGTTACTGTGAAATGATATGAGGCAAAATAAATAAAAAATGAGTAAAACTCGAATTCAAAATGGGGAAATACTAACCGCACTGCCGTATAACCTAGGAGTCAACAAACATTTAACCTTAAGGGTTTTATGGTTTTCATATCCTGCCTCACAAAGTCGTAGGGTATAATGTAAAAACCTGAGTTATGTGTCCGTTCTCGAGTTCTTCTGTCTGTCTTTCCCTCAGTTTCCGTCGAAGATTTCCCCATGATAACATGTTTAAGAAATAACGTTGTGTCTTAAACTTGGTTTTAGTTCTTTAAAACAAAAGTCATGCCAGGTCTAAGTTAAGCTCAAAAGTATAGTTGATTCTAGGACTATGCCCTTTAAAGTTTCATTTTTTTACTATCCTCACAATTACTTTTGAACGAAACCAAGTTGTTTACAACTGAACATTCTGCACTCTATCAACACTTTTTTGAAAATGTTTATGATCATAACATTGTTCACAGCCCTAAAATGTAAGAAAAACATGACACAAAAGTGATAAATGTGATTAATTATAATCAAATGGCATGACTACTATATGAGTTCAGGATTGCCACTTCCCAGTTATAATCTGGTGTCAGTGATAACTACATCTGTTGTTTGTGATAACCAAAAAAAGTGTTACCTCTGAAATAAAATGACGATTTCGTCCATATGAGGAGGTAAATGAATGACAGTTTTTGATATATAATAAATAAAGACCTATATTTTTATATGTATTAAAATACTAAAGCTAATTTCCGTATTATTGCAAAATTAAACTATTTTTCGGACGATCCCGTATAATAATCTTTAAAAATGTACTTTTATTCAGCGAAAACTCCCGATCAATGATACTTCATACAGTAGTATTTGACTCATATGTTTACCTATACATATAAAATAAATAGCAAAAACAATGGAAAGGTTCAATGGGATATAAACAAAATTATGATACAACAAAAGACTTACGGTCTGTCACTGCAAACTTGTTTACATATCTGCAGATGTGATAGCCACTGTAGATGGGATTGCCGGTAATAGGGTGTGTGTATGGCCATTTCGGAAATTTATTCCTCATCAGCAGCACTAGAACCCACACAAAGGAAATCCAAAATATTGAAAAATGTTTAAAATGCATAAAACCACACAAAAGCCGAATAATTAGTATTATCAAATATAGCTAAGTACAAAACTACGATGGAGGGATAAACCGGTTTACCCTACCACTGGCTTTTGCCAGTGCCGGTACAAAGTCAGGCTGTCCCCGAGTTCATATCATTGTTTATGTTTGTCTTTTGTCTTGTTTGTGCTTTCCTGTGTAGTTCCCTGGCAGATTGTGGCACGTGATTGTAATTTCCAGGCATTGTTGATGTTTCCTGCTATCCCTGTTTTACATGAAATAAGAAAAGATAATTAATGACGAGTATGATGAAAATGAACTTCCCCAAGAAAAGTCCAAGCTCTACAAAGGGTCTTTCATGTGGCTGTGTGACGGGTGCCACGTATAGAGGGGATCATGCATATTGTTCCGGACAACCTTATGCTGTCGCCAGTTTTTGTTGGGTCCACTGAAGTGCAATGAATTCAACAAAAGTATACAATTTCCAATTCGTTCTCCTGGATCAATTCTTAGTGTTGTTGCCATTAGATCATCGAACTTAAAAAAATCGTATTTGATGAAGCAAAATAAACAACTACAGAAAAGAAATGAATGGCACTGTATTATAAGCAGAGGCTCACATGAGCCTGTATCGCTCACCTGGTGGATATTGCTGCTCTATATATTGTTTGTCTCTTGTTTTTCGTTTGTGTTCTCTACCACGGTTCGCTTGTGGATTGTGGCATGTGATTGGGGTTTTCGGATATTGTAGGTGTTTACTGTTATATACCGGTATTGTTTGTAATGTATATAAAAGGTTTCGATATGAGTGAGAATTGTAACCCATAAACGGTTTAACCCTACCGCTGGCTTTTGCTAGTACCGGTACCAAGTCCGGCTGTCCCGAGTTCCTATCGTTGTTTACGATTGTCTTTTTTTTTTCTTTAATTGTGTTTTTCCTGTGTAGTTCCCTAGCAGATTGTGGCATGTAATTATAGTTTTTAGCCATTGTTGTCCCTTTTATTTCATTGTATATCGCTTGTTATTAACTCGAGATATTTATTTACACAATCATAATAAACGAGCTTCAGCGAGTTTATTATTATTTGAAATTAAATAGCGAGAGTTGATAACAAGCGATATACCAGCCCTTAAATTGTGAAACCTTTTTCTCTTATGATAAATTTCATTTTGTAAACTTTTGTGCCGTATTCTCCCAACTATGTTAAGTTGAGAGAATTTAGTTTGTTATATTTGTGAGTACACAGAATATTGATTATATACTTAAAAGTTACCCTTATAATGCATTTAAAGTTTCACAAACAATTTTACACTGTATAAAGAAGAAACTATAAACAACAATTAGTGTTGTAGATGTTGGAACCATGTTGCATTATAAGTACATAACAATTAATAGCAATGAGAAGTACATGGTTCAGAACAGTTGACAAACCTTGGCATCAATTCAGAAGGGTCGGAAATTGTATCATTACAGTTTTAAACATCTTTTATCAAATTCATTTCTGCTTGTGAGATAGGTAAAAATGTTTATGGATTATTTGTTATTAAATGCAGTTGTAAATTTCTCTGTACTTGTTGTTACTATTTCCGATGTCAATTTTCATGCGTCAATGATCCTAATACATATTACATCAACACAGGAATAATGATTGAATAGGAAACTTACTTTTAGCAATAAAATAACATATTACAAGTGGACAAACATATTTAACTGTTTTGGACGAAAGAATTAATATGTGTGTACACACTAAGCCCATTTCTTTATTTATTCTTCTTTCAAATAAAATAGAAAAATAATGCAGATGACATAATGAAATGAGCACAAAATTAAACATAACAAAAGAATTTCCATGACGTGGTTTTGACCCGATGTGTGACCTCTCGAACAACCAATGAAAACAGCACTGAAAAGTCATCTAATCATATGAAAGGCCAATGAAATGATAGCTTAAAAGTTATCACTAGGTGATAAGTTTTGAGTAAAGTAACTATTCGATACAGAAAAAATATCTAATCGTTTAAGACGTAGATATTGCTGCCACATCATAAGAGAATATTGAATAATCGACAGATGTCAGTCTATATTTCACCTTATAGGGTCAATGTGATCCGCAGTGGTGACTATACCTTTATCCCCTTGCAGTGGAAAACGAGTATCTTGACTTCAATTACCAAGTTATTAAAACCCCATTGTTCACACAAAACCTGTAACACTCTCAAACGTGTCCTCCTCTAGAACATGTCCATTTGCCCAAACGTGTCCGATTATCGCCCGAACGCGTCCGGTTACGTAGATAGGCCAAACTGTGTCTATTTTGTAACGCACAAACATGTCCAAAATAGGCCTAAAACTACACACCCAAACATGCCCACGTCAGTTGTCTCCAAGACGTGTAGTGTTAACTTTAAAAATGCCTGATCAATACCAAGGCCATCGCACATGTCTAGCTGGAGCTTTATGCCTGATCAATACCAAGGCCATCACACATGTCTAGCTATAGCTTTTTGCTTGATCAATACCAAGGCCATCGCACATGTCTAGCTGTAACTTTATGCTTGATCAATACCATGGCCATCGTACATGTCTAGCTATAGCTTTTTGTCTGATCACTACCAAGGCCATCGAACATGTCTAGCTGTAGCTTTATGCCTGATCAATACCAAGGCCATCGCACAAGTCTAGCTATAGCTTAATGCCTGACCAATACCAAGGCCATCGCACATGTCTAGTTAAAGCTTTATGCCTGATCAATACCAAGGTCATTGCACATGTCTAGCTATAGCTTTATGCCTAATCAATACCAAGGCCATCGCGTATGTCTAGCTATAGCTTTATGCCTGATCAATACCAAGGCCATCGCGCATGTCTAGCTATAGCTTTCTGCCTGATCAATACCAAGGCCACCGCACATGTCTAGCTATAGCTTTATATCTGATCAATACCAAGACCATCGCACATGTCTAGCTATAGCTTTATGTCTGATCAATACCAAGGCCATCGCACATGTCTAGCTATAGCTTTATGCCTGATCAATACCAAGGCCATCGTACATGTCTAGCTACAGCTTTATGCCTGCTCAATACCAAAGCCATCGCACATGTCTAGCTATAGCTTTATGTCTGCTCAATACCAAGGCTACCACACATGTCTAGCTATAGCTTAATGCCTGATCAATACCAAGGCCATCGCACATGTCTAGCCATAGTTTTATGCCTGATCAATACCAAGGCCATCGCACGTGTCTAGCTATAGCTTTATGCCTGATCAATACCGAGGCTATCACACATGTCTAGCTATGGCTTTATGCCTGATCAATACCAATGCCATCGTACATGTCTAGCTATAGCTTTATGCCTGATCAATACCAAGGCAACCACACATGTCTAGCTATTGCTTATTGCCTGTTCAATACCAAGGCCATCGCACATGTCTAGCTGTAGCTTTATGCCTGATCAATACCAAGGCCATCGCACATGTCTAGCTATAGCTTTAT
>MJUU01030346.1:50792-61666 GCA_002080025.1 Modiolus philippinarum
AAAAAAAACAGAGTGACATCAGGTGCTCCGGACAAATTTAAACCATAGAATAGAAAAAAGAAGGGAAACGGGGAATGTGTCAAAGAGACAACGACCAAAGGGGAGTAATAACAACTAATAGTACATTTGTACATGATAAGGAATGCAAAGCCAAGTATTAAGACATTAGTCTTCTCCTCAGGGGAGAAAGTACAAGAGAAAAAAAACAATACTGTCAACCAACTAATTTTCGCGATCTTCGCGGTCATAAAAATATCGCGAAAATAAATCGCCGCGAATATTCTAATCCTTATACAAATATATCAGCAGATATAGAAAATCGCGAAGTCTCCGCGAAGTTGACAAGGACAGACAAAATTTCGCGATAATAAGTCTCCGCGAAGTTGACAAGGACAGACAAAATAAGTTGGTTTACAGGAGACTTCGCGAAAATAAGTCTCCGCGAAGTTGACAAGGACAGACACAATAAGTTTGTTCACAGGAGACTTCGCGAAAATAAGTCTCCGCGAAGTTGACAAGGACAGACAAAATAAGTTGGTTTATAGGAGACTTCGCGAAAAAAGGTCTCCGCGAAGTTGACAAGGACAGACAAAATAAGTTAGTTTACAGGAGACTTCGCGAAAATAAGTCTCCGCGAAGTTGACAAGGACAGACAAAATAAGTTTCTTCACAGGAGACTTCGCGAAAATAAGCCTCCGCGAAGTTGACAAGGGCAGACAAAATAAGTTGGTTTACAGGAGACTTCGCGAAAATAAGTCTCCGCGAAGTTGACAAAGACAGACAAAATAAGTTTGTTCACAGGAGACTTTGCGAAAATAAGTCTCCGCGAAGTTGACAAGGACAGACAAAATAAGTTGGTTTATAGGAGACTTCGCGAAAATAAGTCTCCGCGAAGTTGACAAGGACAGACAAAATAAGTTGTTTCACAGTAAGTCTCCTAAATTCGTTTGGGAGACTTAATAACGGAGAACAACTATTCAAAAGACTAAAAAGTCTCTAACAGGTTTAGTATAGTATTTCTAGTGTATTCTCTGTAAAATCTAGACTCTTTTATAGAGTGTACTTACAATCTTATTGTTCTCTAATGAGGTATATATAATTATTAATGCAATGTTGAATAATATAGGCAATAAATATGACAGCATATCTTTACTGCAAAATTTCAAGGCTAAACTTGTGGGAAATGTTCATGGGTGAATTTCTAATTTAATATGTTTAACTCTGGACATTTGTCGGATGCCACAAAACCGATTTATATCTCTGGAACCACATAAATTAACTAGAATGAATGAAGGAAATGGAAAGAAAATATGTTTTAGCTTACTTTAATGGCTGAATAAAGACCTGCTGGAGTTGGCGAAGAAAGCAACGGATTAGGTAAAATAGTCGCACAGAAAGGGAGTATGCTGGGGAAGGGACTACCTGTGCAGGTTGGTCTGCTGTGGTCGTATGACAGTCTAGTTTGAGGATGTTAACTAACTGTCTGCTCAGCTTTTTAATGGCAATATTTTTTTTTTGGTATTGGAAATAACATTTCAAGTGTTTGTAACATGAGTTCTGTCGTCTGCATGCTTTCATGAGGCTCATTAATATTGAGCTTGTGGAGTTTCTCTGTCTATTTTTTTTAATAAGACAATTGTCAAAATCCTTGTCGCGATTTGTTTTATCTCTTTCAACATGTTTCATCACAGGCCGAACTTCGCTATCAGACAAGGAATTTGAATTTGATTTCTATTGCCTCCATTTTATTTCATAATCAAACGCGTAGGAATAGTATCAATTTCGGGAATGTCAACTGTAATAAAATATATGATTTACCAATCTGCCAATCAGATAGCAGAATTAATGACAAAGTACATTAGAATAATAATTCAGGGCTTCATACAAATCCGTAATTTCCGATGGCCGCATTTAGCATCATCCAATCTGTTGATATTTGATCCACACCAATTTTCTGATTTATGAGCTAGGTACAAACAAACAGCTTGGGTATTCAGTAAATCTGGTGTGTTACTACAGAATCGACTTTGGTCAATACTTTCTCCAGTACTCCAGTACGGAACATTATTTACTAAATAACCTTTGAGAGGAACTCTTTTCTCTGAAAAAAAAAACAACAACAAAACAACGGATATTAAAAGGCAGAATTCATATGGAGCATAAGGAGTTTACAACTCACAACTCATTCGCTACTCAAGTGGTTGTGACGATACAGTGACTTCCTAGATAGGCTCGGTTGCTTCAAATAGACTACTTACGCAACGATATGTTACCAAAAACGTAAAAAGTCGTCACTGCAGAAGTTTTAAGGTCGACGTCACGATCTTGTGGATGGCTTTGGGATATCTGTTTCCAGGATGACAACATATCTTTTACTCTACAACATGCTCTACCGGATTTGACTTTACTACTGGATTTGACATGGTCAACACGGCGGGTGTCTTATAAGAAGCAGGATCTCACCCGGCATGGTTTCTATTGGGTCCGTGTTGTTCATCTGTATTGATTTTTTTTTTCAGTACACATGTGGTGTCCTTGTTTCTTGGTGTTTCCGATGTCGCCTTTGTCTATGGGTTCCGTTTTCGGTTTTCACGTACTTTATAGATTAACACCTTTAAAAAAATCAACAATTAACATACGCTCTATGCGGACTTGTATATAACTGTAATATTAAAGCATTTATGATCTTCTTGCATGAGAGAAAGGTGGAAAATCAGCGAAACTTCCGAGTTACGGAGGTGCCCTGAAACCTAAGACTTAAGGGATCAGAAGCTACAGTGGTCGAAAGTTCCAGTGCATTAAATATCGGTCACTATGATTATATGGAAGAAATTGTAAATATTAGTATTATAAATAATTCTATTGTCTACTATTGTTTTATGCTCTACATATTATATTGTTTTATATTGTTATGTATAGGAGATTACTTCATAAGCTTGTGTCCTATTTCTTTTGTATCAATTGAGCAAATAATTATTATAACCTAAAAAGATAGTCCATGGGCTGGAATAACCCCCATGCACCCCCACACTTCCCAATTGCTTACATCCCCTCTTCAAAATAAAACATGTTAACATTAGCATAACCTGCACGCACTATTGGAACAGGGCCCATTTTAGACCCACTTACAGAAATTTTGTAAACTGTCGTTTTCCTTCAAGTTTTTCTTTCAGTTACTTCAAAATGTTGACCAAATACTTCCCAGTTATAAAAACGATGTTTCAAATGATTGCTTATTGTATGAGCTTTACAAAGTACCTAGATATTTACAATTTCTATGCCAAATATTGACGAAAATTACGATATTTTCAATGAAATTACGTAAGTTTGATGGTCTAAAGAACCGGAAGTCTTTCTCGATTCCCAATGCTGAAAATTGTTTTTAGATTTTCAATCTATTTTCTTGAATATGAAAGATGTTAGCATTGTTTTAACATATTTTAATGTCCAAAGTTTTATTTTCAAATAGACCAAATATATGGATCTTTGAATATTTCCGATTTTGACTAAGTTTTGTCACTATTTTGCCTAATATTAATTTTTAGTAAACAAACATTATTTAAAGCAAGTACCAAATGAAAGTTTAATATATTTTCTTTACAACTTTTACAAATATTGGCCATTCTTATGTAAATATAAACATCTAACATCAATAAAACTTACCCCCGCCCCAACAAATTTACTGTAAAATTGTCATTTTTTTTGTCTAAGTTCGCATAAAAATAACCAAAACGCGCAAAAATTGTGTGTTGTATATGACAATGTTGCATAAATTGTATCATGATTCCGTATTGTTACAGCCAATTGTTGACTTAAACTCAATAATTTGCCTGAAATTGATGAAAAATAGGAATTTTCAACATTTCAGATTTGTCGAAAGTACTCTGTTAAATCGTTATATGCGCCAAATCTGGAAGATATATCTGCAGATATGCCAATTAATTGTTATAAGCAATACATTGGTTGTCTCAAAACATTGTTAAGAAGTGTTTGATGTGACTCTAAATACCAAAACCTTTCCCCTACCCCAACAAAGTTTCTTTATAATTGTTTAATTTTTTTGTCTATGTTCGCAACAATTGAACTCAAACACGCAAAATGTGTGTTGTATATGACAATATGCATAAATTACATCACGATTTGGTACTTTATCAGCCATTTGTTGACTTAAACTCAATATTGTGCACGAAATTGATAAAAAATGGGAATTTTCAATATCTCAGATTTGGCCAAAGTTCACTGTTAACCCGTTATTTATAGCAAATCTGGAAAATATATCTGCAGATATGCCAATTAATTGTTCTAAATTGTGGTAAAACAGTGTTTAGAATATCAATGGGTGTTTAAAGTGACTCTGAATACAGAGAATCTTACCCCTACCCATTTTGTCTATGTTCACATAAAAATAACCAGAACACGCAAAATGGGTGTTATTTATGACAATACTTCATAAATTACATCATGATTTGGTATTTTAACAGCCATTTGTTGATTTAAACTCAATATTTGGCCCAAAATGATGAAAAATGGGAATTATCAACATTTCAGCAATACATAAGTTGTCTTAAAACATTGGTTAGAAAAACAAAGAGTATTTAATGTGACTTAAAATACCGAAAATCTTACCCTACCGCAACACATTTTCCCTATAAAAGGCAATTGTTTTGTCTTTATTTAATAAAATAAATAAATGAATAAATATTCTTTATTTCAATAACAAAAGCTGTGGCCTTCAAATAGTAAAAGCATGTAGAACAAATAAAAACAAATAAAACAATATTACAAACACAAACAAACATATTCATATATTTATACAAAGTACAAGAATGTAACACATATTATGTTGGTCTGTTTTGGCATGTCATGACTAAGCTGAAGATTGTTGAAGTGTCAAAAGATAATCAGATACTTTCTTTTTGAAGACGTCTAGTTTTTTATATCTTTTATATTAATAGGTAATGAATTCCAAAGAATAGTGCCACAATTTGAAAAGTTTTTTTTAAATAATCAGAGTTTGGTCTTGGGACATGCAAACAGTTTGATACTGCAGATCTTAAAAAGTGACCATGTACTTCAGATACAATTTTAAACTTGATAGAAAGATAATCAGGGACAATATTATCATTTATTCATTGGAAAAATGATATTGCTTGAAAGTATTTTATTCTGGAAAAAATGTTCATCTATCCTAATTTTTCAAGCATTAATTTAGGCGGTGTTTCAAAGGGGACTTGTAGTATAATTCTTGCAGCTCGCTTTTGAAGTTTATATATTCTCTCAAGATTACATTGTGAAGTTGTGCCTCAAACAGTACAACAATAGTCAATGATTGGTAGTATGTAACTATTGTAGAAAAGATTAAGACATGTGAAAGGCAAATATGATCTTAGTCTGTTTAACAAAAATATTCGGCTTGAAATGGTTGAATATTTGCATAAAAATATCCAGAACACGCAAAATCTGCATTGCATATCACAATGTTGCTAAAATTCTATCATAATTTATCATTTTAAGCCCCACTAGTCAGCTTAAACTCAATATTTTGTACAGAATTGATGAAAAATGGGAATTTTCATCATCATTTCAAATTTATTCAAAATTCACTTTTAAATTGTTATATGTAGCAAATCTGGAGGATATATCTACAAATATGCCAATTCATTGTTCAAACCGATATATAAGCTATATAAAAACAATGTTTAGAAGAACAAGGAGCGTTCAATGTGACTCTAAATACCGAAAATTTTACCCCTGCCCAAAGAATTTGAACAAAACATACTAATGTTTTACTTTCTTTTAAACAAAAGTATTTTCTATATCACAATATGCAATTTTAACGCCAAAATATGATTTTCGTGAAACAACGGCAGTAGAATACCGAAGGAACAAAGGAGTGAAATTTACAAAAATCGAAGTCCAAAGACATGACCACAACGAGAACACAGAAAACAATGACGTTAGACACAAAACAAGACGTAAAACAGATACAAAGCACAGAAATAGAAATCACAACATTCAAAACAAAGGCACTCACAGTGTGAACTACAGTGAAACTGAGAGCGACATCAGGTGCTCCGGAAGGGTAAGCATGTCCTGCTCTGTTAACACCACCCGTCACACTGTGAGATAGTCAATCCAGGAAAATGTCAATTGGGGTAGTCAAATCGGGGAAGACGTGAATCTAGCTGAAAATGTCCACTTTCATTGGGGATACTGACACGTCATATCTTTCAATGACGTTATGGTAACGGCCCTAGAATTTCTTGAGGGATGAAATTAACATTGGTTGAACAAATCCCTGACTAAGCATCTTTTGGGGCAGTGTTTTTGCTCTGTTAAAAAATCACTGTACAAACTACACGCTCGACAGTAACGAATCAACTGTGAAATGTTCACTCCATAAGCTGGAGAGGTAGGCATATTGCTGCTAAGAAAGGGAAAGTTCACAATCGGGAAATTAGAATCATCACGCTTGTCATATAGCTTAGATTTCAAACGTCCATCTTCGTCAATATACAATAAAAGATCTAGGTACGAAGCTGAAGTAGGTGTTTAAGTTTCAATCTCATTTGGATATGTCTGATGTAATTACACCTTAAATTTAGGATTATTAAGAGAAAGTACATCGTCTATGTAGCGTAGCAGAAACTGAAATTAAAGGACTGGGCTAAATGTTTTTGTTTTCTTTGAGTAAGACCTTGTAAAAACTTTGCCTCGTACGAGTAAAGGAAAAGGTCAGCTAAAAGCGGCGCATAGTTAGTTCCCATAGGAATCCCTTTTGTCTGTTGAAAAACACGACCTCCGAATTCGACAAAAATATTGTCGATCAAAAAACTAGAACTTTTGATTACGTCAGTCTCGGTGTACTTCTTGTTTGAATCAGTGTGGTTCTTAATAAAATATGTCTTGTCTTTCCCTATAACTAAATAGGTATATCTGCGTTCTCAATTTTTAGTGCAGAAACATTGATGTATTAAATCTTCAATTACTGTTTTCAGTTTATTGTGTGGCAAGTTTGTATAATGACTAGAAAAGTCAAAAGGTTGAATGCTATGGCAATGGGTAAGACTGGTTGAGGATAGCTGTTCAAGGAGGTCTTTTGAATTTTTAAGAATCCACATTTGATTCACGCCGCTTGTGGAGAAAGCTTTATTACAGTAATTTTTCAGGCCATCTCTGACTGCGGTCAACAAGGTAGTGAGGGGCTGTGAAAGAGGTTTAGTGGTGCATCTGGAAGACCCGGCAATGAGTCTCTGTTTGTATGGATCCTTACGAAGTTTAGGTGTCCAGTAGATGTAAGGGAGTTGATTGTTTTCATCATTGATTTTGGTGAAAAAAGTGGGAAAAAGGCTTAAGTGAAAAAGTGAGAATTTTCAGCATTTATTAAATTATCCAAAATTCAAAGCTGAATTGTTGTATACGCACAGAAACCGAGCACATGGTCTTATTTGTGATATATGGGAGGCTCTGTGAATTTTGGTGTTTGAAATGATATGTTATTGGACCTTTATACAGTGTTTAAGCTTTTAAAGCTGAATAAAATGACATAAATTGTGTTGAATATTTGTGGTAAGAGGTAATATGTTGGTAATTTATGAGACTGTAGTTAGTCTAAAATGTTTAAAAACATATTTTCTAATGACTTAGATATAATGAAGATATATTTGATCAACATTTTCAAGTTATATATCAATTTCATGAAGTATTTGTATTTCAAAGTCAAAACAGGAGATATTCTGAAAAACGGAAAATTCCCATTTTGCATATAATTTCAAGCAGAAGAGTCAAAAAGAGATCTCTTAAAAAGTTTTAATCTACTTAAATGATCTTCTGTATGCCAGCTTTAGTGAAATACACACTAGAATTCCAATAAAACATTATTTTCTTATCATTTAGAACCTAAATATTTCATATTTTCTATTAATTTTTAGGGGGAGGGTGCTAATTTTGACATTTCTAAACCTACAATACGTCTGAAACTAAAATGTGCGCACACGATTTGTTACTAACATATTATAAATCATTATTACATCGACAGTTATTAAATATATTTTCAAATTTTTACGACCGTGAATTCAGAAATTCGAAATTGTGAAAAAATCTAAAATTCCGAAAATTCCGATATTTCAAACATTTTATACCGAAAATTAAAATTCTATGAACTTTAATGGTTTTATTTTCCAATAACGCATCACAACTCATAAGATAGGCATAAAAACTAGATCAAATGACGAGGGTTGTTTATCTGAAAGGAATCGACAGCCTAAAACCGTCATTTTCGCAATTTTTTTGCTGTCTCAGGGGTATATTTTTTTGTATCCCCAGATAATTTCAATGGCGTAAAGTGCTCAAACTTAAGTTCATTGTAAAGGATATTAAATTAACTTTAATTTGGTACCAAATTTCAGTACATATTACACATAACTAAATACCGAAGTCACTGTGAATTTTCTTTCTGCATATGCGCATTTCGACAACTTATGTCTCTTCAGTGCAGATAAAGTTGAAACGTTTGGAAGACCGTAAACTCAAAGATATGTAAAAACTGATAGGGAACAAACAACCAGTTTGATCTAATTGTGAAGCAAAATCAGCTAAGGACAGAGCTTTGCATCATTAAATAATTATGGAGCTTAAAAGATGAAACTAAGGTTAAAACGAAAGTACAAGAAATTTTCGTGGTGAACTATAAAAGTGGCACTATACTGTCTATGCGTCCAGGTTATGTTCGTGTTAACATGTTTTATTTTGAAGAGGGTATATCGGAGGACTGAAAGAAATCGGTCTAGATGGGAAGTGGGGGGGGGGGGGGGTGCACGGAAAGTGATTTCAGCTCATGGCCTAAGAAAGATATGAATACAAAGATACTGAATACGTATACATGAGGTCTTATAATATTACAATTATGGTGTGTTTTTCCGTGTGAGAATTTCTCATACGTTTACTAATTCATTTATTTTTTCAGTTTGGCTGTTCAATATTTTAATTGTTTTCACTAAAATGTTATAATCTGTACACACGACTATTTTTGCCCTTTCAACCAAAGTTACACTGCAAGGTTTGCCTACATCTATTTCGACGTGCCCCGTGTTGTCTATCAGTGTTGTTTTTGTCCTTATTTTTGTCTTTCGACGGGCTACTTAGTGACAAATATTTTGTAGGCATACATTGCCCGGTTTTACTTTTTTCCTCATTGACCGCTTCAGACATATGTTGCTTCAATGACATATTTTAGCTGCGATCGATGTTGCTCAACATTTTTATTCTTTTCTTGTAATCCTGGTTGTTTCAGCTGGATATCCCTGAGCATCGCCCAAGTTGGCACTCCATAGCGGGTGGGGAGCAAGGGAGTGACCTTGGTATAATTTTTGTCAAGAATACCGCTTAAGTGCGCGCTAGGAGCCTTCTTGATCTCGCTTGAGGGTGTGAATATTGTTCATCTCTGGTTGAAGACCCTCAGGTGACATCAAGATGTAGACTGGAATAAAAGCCCAGCCCTTGATAAACCGAAGTTTTCTATGTATCGTGTGCGTTTTTGTCACATGTACATTCACTCCATATCCTTTCATTAGCTAGGCTATGGAATAGCCTAGCTATATAGATAGTTCTTGGGGGTAGTGAGGAGAACGCATGCGCAGAAGACTATTGACCAATAGGAATTTTAGATTCTCGAAATCAAAATGGCTTTCAGTTTCGTCCTGATAAAACGGGGCGGGGTTTAATTTTTCTGTTTCCTTGTGGAAGTTGAAAAGTATTATAAACATTTACTATAGGTGGTACTGGGAACAGGTTTGTAGAGGATGATGGGATTGGTATTGCAAGATCGCTTAGCTAGATTTATAAATATAGATATGATAAAAAGAATAAGAACAGTAATGTATAAATTTAAAACCAGAAGTTAATAAATAAAGATGAGGTATTGTGCAATAATCAATAAAATACAAAAACTATAAAAGACTTTTCAGTTCTGTTAAACAAAGCGTGATTGTAGTTTGTGGAGATACTTAGGCAATGGAGAACGAAAGGTGGAAAGAGATAGAATTGGGTTTTTTGCGGAAGAATAAAGACTTATCGGTGTTTATTTGTGTGTGTTGTAAAAGGTTTATGTTTCGAAGCCAAGTACACGAGAAAGAATTAAATGCAAAAGATGAGAGGTTGAAAGAAATGTTAAAAGGAGAGAAGCATGTGTAACTCTTATGTGTGTAAGGAGGCTATACCTTCTCAAGCAATGATAAATAATTTAGAAATGGATAAAGCTAATTTTGAAGAATTAAATACGCTAGAACAACTTTTAATTACTCCAGTTTTACCATTTTACAAAATTGTGATTTTACCTAAGAGTGATCAGGAGCTGTACATGGTCCAGTTGTGTGTGTAGAATCCGACATGACAAAAATAACGAAAAGTATTGATTTGAGTATACAAATACATCATGAGCCACCACACCCTTGTCAATCAAACACGCAATTTTCTATCCAAGGGTATTCCATAGCCTAGCGTATCGTTTTTATTTCATAAACCATTATCCGATTTATATCATTCACTTATATGTTTATGAAGTTCCCTCGTGTTCTCTAGTTTTTCCTATGAGAACTTGCTGTGAGGTATGGACAAAGCTCATTGTTGACGACCTAATAGTAACTTTAAGGTGGAGAACTAGAGGCTCAGAGACTGAGCATGTATCGCTCACCTGACAAAACGCTTCTATGCCATGAATGACCAAAATGATTATATTTTACCATGGGGTATAGTGTTTAGGTATGTTCTCAATTAGCACCCGTGTGTTTTGTCTGATCATATTGAAATGAGTAATTTTTGCAAAGGACCTTCTATACATTTAGTATAATTTGCTTTAATTGTTTTGAGAGAAGATG
>MJUU01030347.1:0-12387 GCA_002080025.1 Modiolus philippinarum
CAAACTTGCAGGAATGCTGCAGTATATATTGATGATGTGCACCATGCAATCAATGCTGTTTTTGGACTTTGTCATTTTAGTTTATTGGAGTCTAAGGATATGCCTCCATTATCCTCAACTCACGATAAATGGCTCTGTATGTTTCTATCAAACTTGGAGGGATGCATGACTCAGTTTAATGTTTGTGCTAATGTTCATATCTGAGAAACTACATGTGGCACGTCAATCATCTTTGGTCAGTGGATGCGTCTAAGAGAGTGATGCTGCTTCAGATGATAATTTGGTAACCCTGACCTACATTTTACGCTTCAGTGACTCGGGTTATAGTTTATTTTAAGGTTCATATCTGAGATACTACATCAATCACCTTTGGTCAGTGGATGCATCTTGAAGAGTGATGCTAGCGCTGCTTCAGATGATATTTGGGTCACTCTGACCTACATTTTATGCTTTCATGACTTGCAAGGTTCACATCCGAGAAACTACTTGAGGCACATCAATCAGCTAAGGTTAAACAGAATTTGGGAATTAAATTGCTATAGGCGAGGGTATTATGTGTCGTTTCCGACTGCTCCCGTCTTGTTGTCATAGAATTTTGATAGATTAAATTTGTGGACGCTAATTCTCCCACAACTTTCATTGGATTTCAACCAAATTATAAGCCTCTAGTTTGCGCTTACACTGTGGAAAGTGGCAGACATCGAAACGTTATGTGTCTACTGTATGCTGATTCCGGAAATTTCACAGTTGATTGAATGTATGGCAAGCTATATTATATTTAATCAACGTAAATTATCCTATAAATTATATATTGCTCAGGTATTAACGTGGAAGTACCCAAACTGCACAGTGTACCCATATTGCACCAATCTATAATCGTCATAATCAGATATTAAAAACCATGCAATTTGACAATTTATGACATCTTAAAACTGTTGTATAAATCAAAAACGAAATTCGATAAGGGCGGAAGCTGAGCTCGCTTTTTTGGCAGTGCCATTTTCATATCATATATCAGTGATTAAGGCTATTACTTAAAGTATCTATTAAATATTTTATGATGTTATTTATCCATTTCTTTGAATAGCTATATAAATATATGGTTTATTAAATGGGTTTTTGAATAGCTATAAATAGATTCTACTGTATTAATGAAATGTTTTAACATTTTTCCTAATGCAATCAAATTGATAACACTGAGTAGCCACAAACACAATAAGTTAATTATAAATGTTTATAATTTTTAGGTAAAAAGATTTCCCGTGGGAGAGATGTTTGCTCTCTATATTTTTCAGTTATGGTGTACTTGTGCATGAGAGAATTTCTCATATGGATATACTATTCATACTTTCAACGTAATCCAGACCACCTGTTTTAAGTGCCCACATCTCACTATTTTATTACACCAATTGTGCCCTGTGTTTGTCTATATGTTGTAATCGTCCACTAGCTTAAGCCACTAGTGTTTTTGTCTGGCAAAGGATGACAGTGATTGTAAGAGCACTTTGCGAGTTTAATTGATGTTTGTTGACAATCCCGCACCCATGACCAATGAAGACATGGAGACGATTAGCAAAGAATTCCGTTTAAACCGGTGCTAGGGGCCGTCTTGAACTTACTATGAGGTATGAGCAAAGCTCATTGTTGATGGCCTCATAGTGACTTCAAGATGAAGAACAACAATAAAAGCGTTGTTCCTTTGCTTGTTTTTAACCGTGAATTTGTAGAGACTTTGTCTCATGTGCATTTACTCCATATCCTTTTATTAACAATTTTTTAAAAGGGGTGAAAATTGATTTCTTAGTAATGCTTGGATAATGATTGGAGGGATCTGTGTTTGAATCCAGTTGCAGTCATTATTTGTTTTCATTTAATTTTCAATAATTGATATCAAAATTTATTACGTTATACAGAATCAAAATAACTATTGTGAAATGTACTAAATGTTTCTTAACTTCTACCTTGGGGATATAAGTGTTAAAAAAACATGTTGTTTTCTTTAGTGTTCTTCTGTAATCCATGTGTAATTGTCACATGGTAATTGTATGTCAAACAAAACACATAAAACAATAAAGTATGCACATGCTTTACTTTTGTCGTCTGCTAGATATCATTTTTGACACCCAGCTGATCAAGTTTCAGTTTACCTAGTAAACACGAAACCACAATTTAGATCATTTAAATCAGTAGCTGCATTTGTGTAGACATTTTATTTTAAGGAACTGATGTCATCCCTTTTAAAGTGACCAATAAACCTTTGACCCCTACATTTTTGAATGTAAAACATATCAACTAAATAAAATGATATAGGTCCCAAATACCTAATTCTTACACATTCCGAAATTTCCCCAAATAATTGCTCCAAGAAAAGTAACAAAACTTTGCAAGCCCTTATCATGAAAACGGTCCATCCACCAACATTCGCCCAAATGAACGAAATATCTGTCATAGCCTGACAAACATTTTTCCCATTACAATTCACTACCTATTTACTACCATTTCCGAATAATATCACAAAACATGTTTAGGGTGTTTTCTAAAATAACCCCCTCCCCTGATAACGAAACGACCCAAGACGGATACAATCACAACTTCAACAGAAACAACAAAACCCCACCAAATTTCATCGACCTACACTTACCCACTTAGACACCTCTGTGAAAAGAAGAAAAAATTTTTTTTTACAATTTTACAATCCCAATAATGTCTATCCGTTGTACCGGATAGACCTTAATGAATATAATTTCAGATATCAGATAACAGCTATGCTGCCAAGTGTTTGGTTCAGATTATTTTTAAGATAATATTCTAACACATAACGAGATTAAAGTATATTACTTTATGATTCATATTACAAATTCCCCAAATTCTGTTAATGGGAAAGTAGCAGCAATATTACGTCGCTCTATTTTATAATTAATATGCACTTTCGAAAGTAGTTGTGTCTCCTCCTATATGGTACAAAAGGGAAGGATATACTACAGTAGTACTTGTATTTTAGTTCACTATTGAAATTTGTTTAACTTACTATGTAGAAATTCCATCTCAAGCGATGTACTTCTTTGTTAGAAACAAAAAGACACGGATGTCTTTAGGTGGAATTTGGTGCAGGCCTGTCGCTGGCATTTTTAAAATACCTCCTTTCATATAATTCCCCCAATAAAAATTGACCATTCATATAGTAAATTTCAAAAATAACCAACCCAACTGTATAGTATTAAACGATTAATTTCACAGCAGTAATGGTCTGAAACATCAAATAATGATAAATACTTGATTAAATACAATAACCATTGGTGATTCCGTCCTTTTGGGGTTAATTTAAGACCCATTTATATACATGATGACAAAAGTTACTACCCATTCATATAGTTGACAATTACAAAAAACAGGCCCATTCCAGCGGCACGTCTGTATATACCTGAATATAGGGTAGGTTTATGTGTGATCGTAAGAGAAAAAAAAAACTAAATAAATGAGTGAATTAGATTTATAGAACTTTATTATAGAACCAGAATTTCCTATAAATTAGATCTATCATAACCTTTTTGGCAACGTCTCCTGGTGACTGTTGTATTAAACTGACCTAAAACTTGGTTTAGTGCATTAGACAAAAACTTGGTTTAGTGCATTAGACAAAAACTTGGTTTAGTGCATTAGACACGGGAAGGTTAATGTGTGATCAGTGAATGGATTAATATGTATATATATACAAAAAAAAAATAAATAAAATAATAATAATAGTTAAAGAAAACTTATGTATTTATATGAAATAATTTTACAATAGTCATACCGTGTACATGGTCTCGGTGCGCCCTGGCATGACATTGAAATAAAATGAATATATATAAAACATCATTATTTATAATATATGATCAGTATGTTTAATGACATTTTTGTTTTTGTGTATGATTTGTTATTATTTAATCATGTATGTTTGTATTGTCATATGTCCCATTGAGGGCCCTTGATTGGTTAAAAAAGAACTTTGAATACAGGTAGTGACCCCCGTGCAAAAAGAACACTCTTTGGCCCATCATATGTTTTTTTTCGTTTTCAAGATAGTGGTCATAGAGTTAGTAGTCTACCTGTTTTGGGTTTTTATTTGTATATTCATTATACTATAGGGAAACGCGACAGAGAAAGGGGAGGTTTGGATACCCATAAACCGGTTTAACCCAATTGTTGGCTTTTGCAAGTGCCGGTACCAAGTGCAGATATATCGAGTTCCTATTTTTGTTTGTCTCTTGTCTTTATTAGTGTTTTTCTAGTGCAGTTCGCTTGTGAATTGTGGCATGTGATTGTATTTTTCGGCCACAGTATCACAATTACTGATTTATTTCTTTTTGTAACGATTTTAATGCCTAACTATGCAACCTGAAGAAAAAAATATCATGAGATATTATTTCATGATTATGAGATATTTTTTCAATACGCTTCCGTACATAACTTTCTACTTTGGTGTGACGCGATGCCTGGCGTGAGATTGATAATCCTTAACAGCCAATAATAATCCTTAAAGGTAGGATGGGGTGTCCTTTTTTTAGTTTATTCAATTTTTATTAAATGCTTACTAAACTACACTGAAATTAATTTCATTGGGCTGTATGATCATGTAAGCGTCATTTATGAAACAAAGAAGTACTTCAAAGCTTAATACATGTAATTTGGTTTAGAATGTTATGCTAGTGTTTTAACTAGTAGATAATGACACATTGGACTTTCCAACACATTCTCCCCTCTTGTATAGGAGGTGGTGCTAGCACTTGTGACAGTACATAGATATAAAAATATGTGATCATATAATTATTAATCACGATTTCTTCTTTAGAAAATTTAGAGCATTCATATATTCATATTATAAGACTTAGAGAGTGTGGAATGTAAACATGACTCAAAATGTAAGCTTCATATTTTCTGTCATTGCAAATTTTTTTCAGTCGAGGTACATCTCTGACACTGTCTCTAAAGTGCGAATCGAGGGGGTCGATATTACTGTCGAAGACGCGATTTCGATAAATTCATTAGCAGTGTTATATACAATCAATACAAAACCCTATCAACAAATAACCTGATTGATAATTGATTTATAGCAGTCGCATCTTTTTTTGTTTCTACAGTAACAATAACCTCTCAATACGATGCGTCTGTTTTAAATCTGAGGTCGTAAATATGGTATGAGGCTGTGGTCGTCTGTAGAGTTTTTGTTTTTGTTCTTTGTCAGTAACTTTAGTTCCACTTGATCAATCCTTATTAACTTTAAAGACGATGTTTCTTGGCACAAAAAAAGGCTGGAGTTGGTTTTTATTACTGTGGCCCGCCCGTTTATAAAAAAGGGCTAAACAAGGGTCAAATTTGGGTGTTTTGATATATTTGGCTGCAGAATATTTATTATTTATCGGATTTTTGTGGTATTTCTTCCAGTGTATTCCAAAGGAAATTTTCAATCTATAGTATGTAAACGGATTTCACGTTGTATATGGGACTTTTCAAAAAAGTCCATTTTTTTTTGCAAAGTAAATGTTTTTTTTTTTAATTTTAACATATTTCTATTTTCTTTTTCGCAGATGGTAAATATAGCTTCTGCTCGACAATCGACATAATATTTTATGTATTTTTGAAAAGGACAGCTGTGAATATTTTGAACTTAAATGCCCCAAAACAGCAAAAAACGTCTGTCCCACACTGAGAAACATCTGCAAACATCCCATTTTTGTATAATTCGCTTGATTTTGTTTCCCTTTTTTCACTGTTATCCATTAGAAATACATCCAAACAATTAAAGAAAAGTTCATTCATTGGGAGTAGTTGTAACAAATTTTCTCAAATAAGTTTTTAATGGGCGTCCATAGAAAAATATCCACTTCGCAACGCCAACGCTAAATAGTCAACAGAGCGCTCGTTCTGTGATTTAGATGACATTTTCTATCTGTAAAATGGTATAGAACAGATATTATCAGATATGTTACAATCCATTACTCCTGGATGATTGAATTTGTTTGCACAGTTGACACCGTATTGTTTTCTTGTCCACTTCGCAACAGTCAATATTTTCAAGAGACGTCCATCATAAAATCATGAAATTAATAATAATCATAACTAACCTTGTCAATTATACGGTAATTGTTGAATTGTGGTTCTAGGATAAATGACAAAGAAGAAATAGCCAGTAACATGTAAATATGTCCACAGTGCAACGGTCCACTTCGCAACGCGATAAGGACGTTGCGTAGTGGACAAAACCTCTTATATTGGACATACTGCTGCACCTCTACCACAAAAAAAAACCACAAAGTTTTCTTGCTTAGAATCACTCTATTTTGAAACAGGGTGGGAACCTCTCGTCGAAAGACGAAAACAACGTAAATTGACAACTTTTTATAAAATGCATAATAAACTTTGCCCCCAGTACCTATCTGAGTGTTTACCAGCTATGGTTTCCGATGTTAATCAATATACGCTCAGGAATAATGATAATTATGTCACACCAAGATGCAGACTACGAGTTACCGAAAAGTCTTTCATACCGTCTACTGAAAATCTTTGGAATAATTTAAGCCCTGAAATTCGCAAATCCGGTACCCTGTCGTTATTTAAGCAAAAAATTAAACCAATTTTGATCAAAGCATCCAACTATTATAATGAAGGTGACAGAAAATACCAGACTAAGACATCAGTTATATAATATAATGCTCTGAATGCCAATCTGGCAACCATTCATGTTATAAACCATCGAACATTAGACAAACAAAGCGGTTCATATGATGTATGCTAGCTTAATTAATTTCTTAAATTCCTAATTTCTTTCTCTCTTCCTTTCTCCTTATACATGTATATTATTTCATTGTAAAAAGTTTAGTTTTGTATGCTGCAATACTGTGTGTAAGGAGAGGGCACATATCAATGGTATAATTGTTGCCCAATCCTGCTGTTTTTCTATGCAATAAAATATTATTAGATAAACACAAAATTTTATAAGTATAAATTGAAAGAATTTTGATGCATGCTTGCTGGCAATTTATATAAAAAAACAAGAGAAGGAGTAGCAGGTTTTATCCGCCATTCACTCCTCGTAAATGTTGCAAAGTGGACAAACTCGTTGAGAAGTGGACCGTTGCAAAGTGGACATTTTTTCAAATTTTATAAGAAAATCTGCATAGAAATTGTATCTGCTTGATACAATAATAAAGGTACAAGATGAGTAATTTAGATTCTTGAAAGATATTTCCTATTGCATGGTTTTTCCGTTTTAATATTACAATTGAATATTACATACATTGTATTTTCATAATTTTCTGTCACAAACGTTAAAAGTATGCTTGTGGTGCTTTACTAGTGATTTTGTTAATAAATTGTTATCTAGTACTTAATCATCTGCGGTTCCAGATACTACAAAAATTTCGTTACAAAAGCATGTTTCTCATTTTGAAAGAGGAATTGTGGACATTTTGGTGTAATCTGCTTACTTTGGATGTCCTTTCTACACACTTCGGCTTATGTTTAAAATTGCATATTCTTAATATAGTGTCTACTGATATTAAGGTATTAATAGCTACTATTTATTTGATGGGTCGAAGAAGTTTATTTTTTGTGTTTTTTTTTCAGTATGCAAAAGTGCCATGTACGGTTCATGAGATAATGGGGCGAATCTGGAAAATCTTGACTTTTTTTTTTATTTTAGTCCAATTTGATGCAGTTTTTTGTAATGGATTCCTTATGAAAAATTAACATATCGTTTACCCATCAGATGTTTGATAACTTGTTTTAAGGGGCCAAACATATCCAAAATTGCGAAGTTGCAAATTTCCTGAAATTTTTATATTTCATTGGATTCCGATCTCTTTCAGCTCGCCGGGACGAATGTCCGGAGAGCTATTGTCATACCCCCGGCATCGGCGTCGGCGTCTTCGGCATCGGCGTCAGCAAAACTTTAACCTGGCTTGTGGAATGGAGACCTGAAGAGCTAGGATGTTGATATTTGGTATGTGACTTCCTTTTGATGAAAGCTTTCTTCTTGTACCATACTTGTAGACATTTTGACCTTGACCTTGCCCTTAGGACATTTTTAAAAAAAAAACTTAAACCTTGCATATAGAAGGTAGGCTTTTAGTGGTAGGGTGTACTTATTTGGTATGTAACTTCCTCATGATGAGAGCTTTCTAGTGGTACCATATTTGTAGACATTTTGACCTTGACCTTGCCCTGAGGGCAATTTAAAAAAAGAAAACTTTAACCTTGCCTATAGATAGTAGGCTTATAGGGGTAGGGTTTTCATATTTAGTATGTTACTTCCTAATGATGAGAGCTTTATAGTGGTACCTGCATATTTGTAGACATTTTGACCTTGACCTTGCCCTTAGGGCAATTTTTAATTTTTTTTTAACCTTGCCTATCGAAGATAGGCTTTAAGTGGTTGGGCGTTCATATTTTGTATGTAACTTTCTCATGATGAGAGCTTTTTAGTGGCACCATATTTGTAGACATTTTGACCTTGACCTTCCCTTAGGGCAAATTTTTTTCAATTTTAACATATAATATATATAATGTGATCTTGTCCTCTGCACATTTATTCCATACTCTCCCTTTTCACTTTGTTTATGTATGCTAAGTTCCTCTTTCTTGCAAGGTGGGGTTGGCCCTTGCTATTAGTGTATAATTTCTTTTTTTTCTAATGCATATATCTATATTGTGTTTTAACATATAAATTATACTTTCATGGATAAATTTCAACAAAAAAAATATGAATCTTAATTCCAATTTTTTATAGACTTTGCAACTTTTTACACGCGTTCAAAGAGGTACATATCCCAGATATCCGTAGAACGGTGGAAGCATTTTGATTAAGGCAAGATAAATTCTCCACTGGAAGGTCCAAACTTGCTTTCTACTCACCAGTGATTTCTTTTCTTTTCTTTTATTTACGTGTACAGTATAAACAAGAGCTGCCGCCGAATGGCAGCCAAATATACCCCCGCTCATTCAACCCTGAATCGATATCACCCTATAGCATCACTGTACCCGATAAAATGATTGTTGGTCAACTGGCGCAATGTTGGTGTGCGATAAACAAGATATGCATGGATGAACTTCAGCTTTAACTGCAGAAAATACATACTTATCAGAATTGTTTTCTAAATTTTTCTCCCAAAATTATTTCAATATCATATGTCCTATAAGCTTACGCTTTATCGTGCAAGAATGATGAGTGCAAATGGATATTAATGCAGATATTGTCAGTCACGACCTAATTTCTTTGTAAATTTACCCTTTCTTGTGGTAATTTCAAACGTTTAACAGTGTTTTCCCCCAAAAGATTCCGTCCAAAGATATCATATGATGATTCCAAGCTGCCATTAACAGGATATAAGATTTAGGGTGTAGCACTGGATGCGATTTTTGTAGCTGTACGCAGCGTTTTACTGTAGGTCATACTTTTTTACTGTACGCATTGATGTAGTGAAGCTATACGCATAGTTGGTCTAAAAGAGTTACGGGAATGGGTGTTTTCTGCTTCATAATGGAAAAAGGATATATTGTTTTCTTTATTTTCTTCTTTATTTTTTTTCAATTACAGGATCCATAGAGTCAAAATATAATAATTTTAATCTTGATAAAAAGGTTACATTATAGAAATAGGTGAAAATATTCTTAAGTTAAATAAATGCAAATATTTAACACTAAAACTTCATTTTTTACCCCCGTCACTGACAGTGAAAGAGAGATTCGGAGCTGCTCGATTCCGTCGTCAGTCGGGATTAATTAAAAGTTCTGTCGAAGTAAACAGTTTTATGTAATCTGAAAATACAAAAATACCCCCCCCCCCCAGTTGCATAATAGACCTAAACAGTAAATTTTACTATGTTGCACACGTGTTTCAAGGAGTAACTTTATGAAAAGCCACAACCCAAAAATAGTCAGAAAGAAGTATTCTTTATCGAAATAGGAGATCAAACAAGTAACAAGGACATCTACCGAGTGCAATACACGGAATGAAGCCTCTGTGGTTTTAAGATAAAAACAGTTAAATTTCCGTAAAACGTGAATTAAAATTTTCATTGACAAGTCTGACTACTGGACTTGTGAATTTCTTCTGGGACCTATGGTCCAGCAGCAGTAACATCGACTCGAGTAGTTTGAAAATACAAAAAAAAAATGCATAAAACAGTTATTTTGCATAATTGTTTTGAACACATAAATTTGATTTAAAATGGACTATCTTTTAGAGGACGACCATTCAATTTTCGATGGGGGATTTTGCTTAGAAAAATAATTAATAATTATTTACATGTTATTCTCTGGCAAATTATTTATTACTGCCATGTCACATCATTCTTTTATTTGTATACCCCCCCCCCCCATCAAAACAAATGGTCGGCCCATATGTCGCTCCTACATTTATGAAAAACATGACCTATTCCTTTCATTCAATTTCTGTCATGGTAGGAAAATACAAGATTGCCGCCAGTGACAATGAAATGTTTGGGTAAAGATTTTCAGGTCCTCACTTTTTTATGCAAGATTTTCACTTTGTTGATAACACTTCTTATAGTTTACGTTCCAAAAGTAACAGCATGTTAACTTTACCGAAACCAAATACAAATTTTTTGAAAAAAACTTTTTTATATTCTGGCTCACAAATTTGGAACAGCTTACCATATGATTTGAAAGTTTGCAAATCAATTAAACAGTTTAAAGAAAAATGTTATACCTACTTTTTAAATGGTAATAAATTGCAAAATACTAGAATAAGTATATCTGAATCTTAATCAAATGCAATTGAATTGTTTTATACACCTTATATGGCAAACTGTTTGTATATATTATATGTGATTTTATTATTTATGCTTGAATTTGAGGACCCCCAGGAAGATTAGTTTCGGCTAATGGGGTTATCCTCTTGAAATAAAGATTATTTATTTATTTATTTTATTTATTTATTTATGTTATCAAATGAAACTAGGCGTGAAGTTTGTTCCGATGATGTTGGGTAATTTTCAGAATATCCTCAAATGTTTGCCAAAATCGTGTAAGGTGGTCTCTGGTACATGTTAGCATTTATTAAAACTAAAATGAATATATGCCACACATATGCAGAATGTAAATTCACAGTAACCTCGGTATTTAGTTATTTCTGACATATCAGCAGTAAGACATGGCTGTAAAAATTTAAAACAGTGTTTTAGAAGATGGTACATTTCCCGAAATGTTGTCAATTTTTCTGCAATTTTCCCGTTTCCCGAGCGGGAAAATATATCTGAGTCTTACAAAGACTCAGATATATATTCTTATAACCTTTTCCGGTTCCACAGGCTCCCTTTTCAGTGGTTCCTGCTTCACAATCTACATCTTTCCCCGTTCTTGCGCGACATTTTTGCCACGCTCCCGTTTCCCGCCTACTTGAAAATGCCCACCTGCAATAAAACAGCGTTCGAGAGATATCTACATATCACACACAACATGTATAAATCTAACGAACCTCTACAGCTGGCGTTGGTCTATAGCTTGTGCAAAACCTATCAATAACATGCAGGTTAGCGAACTTAGTGAAATTTTGAGCATTTTCAAAATTTCCGACGAAACCAATATTTACAAACACACGTGAACGTGTTTCAATCGTGTCTGTAACATGTTTAGAAACATGTTACGCACATCAGAGTGTGCGAAAATATTTTAACATGTCGGCATACGTTGGCACTATGCGTAATAGTATGACAGACATAAACTTAATGATGTTTTTCATTTTGTGAATTAGAATACAGAGGAAATGTCACGAATGCAGTAGCAACTACCAGAAAAATCATGAGGAGAGCACAACATATGTGGTACCTGCATACGTCAATAAGTAAATATGCAAACGCGTTAGTCAATCTTTTTACGTACATGTATATAGTATACAGGCACATGTAACTACTTGATGGACATTCGCCTGAATATAAATGCTTTATTGTCATTAAACATGTAATGTTTCTGACAAACAATACAAACCTAAATGAAAATTACAGGGATACAATTATGAACAATTACAGGGATACAATTATGATAGTCCAGTCAATCTAGCTCAAATTTGGCCAAACCTCAAACTAATTGCAACAGAAAGTATTTTATGTTTATTTGTTTATTAAATGTATTGCCTTTAACATGTAAAAAATCGCACACCGTATTGAAATGGGAAATTGTCCATTTTGGGGTAAAAATATCGTTTTCTGAAGAAAAATCGCGAAAAACTGGAAATTGTTGAAATAATCCACTGGTCAGTACTAATGAAATACATTTTAACAAATATTTGTTTAACTAAAGAATAGTAATAAAAATATAAATACTTTGTGAAAAAATCAAATCAAATTTTCACATTTTTGGGGTAAAAATATGTTTTTTTGAAGAAAAATC
>MJUU01030353.1:10286-28736 GCA_002080025.1 Modiolus philippinarum
AGTAAACCCAATTATCTAATGTACTGCTACCAATTATATCTGTTGACCATGACAAAAATGCTGTTACATGTAGATTTAAAACGCCAATCCCATCAATGCTGAAGTGTCTCTTTAATTTGAAGCTCACAATCTACATGTTCCTAAAATCTTGAATCATTCAGCAAATTGCAGCATCGTCTCTGTTAAGAAAGATAAAAATATTTGTTTTTACCTTAGGTAAAAGGTAAAATTCGTTTTCTGTAAAAGCTTCCTAAGAACACAAGGAATTTCAGTAAAAAATCGGTACTCCGATTTTGTCACACAGGAATTTTCATATGCATTGTCTGTTGAAAAATGCTGTCTTCAAATTCTACTTAAAATTCTCAGTATCTTTATCCAATACTGTTAACCAACTTATTTTCGCGCATACTCTATTTCGCGTTTTGTCCCTCAAGGAGAACTTCGCGGCGACAAAGTTTCGCGATTTTCAATTTCTGTTAATGCATTTATATAAGGATTAGAAACATTTGCGACAATTTATTTTCGCGATATTTTTTCTCTCGCGAAGATCGCGAAAATTAGTTGGTTTACAGTAATTCTCAATGTAATTCTTGCGGTTTGGCTAAGTTTGGTTTTAACAAAAAAAAACAACGACAGTAGAATACGAAGAAACAAAGGATTGATAATTATAAAAATCAAAGTTCAAAGACATGGCCAAAATGAGAATACAGAAAACATTGACGTTTGGCAAAACGCAGAAATAGCAAAGACAACATTCAAAACCAAGGCACTCACAGTGTAAACCCAATGAAATCGAGAGTGACATCAACTGCTCCGGTAGGGTAAGCATGTCCTGCTCTTCCAACAGCACCATCACACTGTAAGTTACGCATCTATGGTTTTGAAAGATCCGTTTGGCAGCTTATTGGTTAATTAAGAAATAGATTATTGCAAGCGGGCTCTATGCGAATTAGAACATAGAGCCCAATTGCAATAATCTATTTCGATTCTAATATATTTAACAAGAGTTTTGAACATTCGAAGCAGCTCTTAGAGAGCGATATTGGGTTTTGCACAAGAGCTGAAATATGTCGGAAAACCGCATATAAACACACATAAATGGACATAGAGAAATCTATATTCGTTGTTTTATTAATACAAGTGGCTCATAAGCTGACGAATGAGAACAAATAACCTGTTATAAAACATATAAAATACGGATATTTTAAAATCGAAGCGGGTTCAAGTGTGAACTGTTTGTATTTCTGATTTATATGACTGTTTAGTTATGTTATTTTTGAAGCCCAAAAAAGAAAAGAAAATGAATAAAACTCACATTTATAATTTAATTAACATTAAATCTTTTAAAAATTGTATTAAAATCGTAGAGCATGATTTGCAACTTAGATAAGATTTCATAACAACAAATCATTCGTTGCTAGGTTACGGTTATGTCAATTTCAGTTCCGAGTCTTAAATTAAGTATCTATTTTTGTCATTATTTGATGTGGATGTTTGGGTGATTCATTATTTAAAAACTTTATTTACACAAAAAAAATGATTATTGAGTGAATGAAATGTGAAATTGTACTTTACGAATGTCCTTTTGTAAAAAAATATACGCATGTGTTAAAAAATATTGTTGGAATTAGAACATAGCATTGTTCTAATGCGGAAGAAGAGTCTCATATTAGAATGTAAATTTTTAACCCTCAGACAAAACCAATTAAAAATTCATGGTACGTGAATACGTGTTACTAGTCTTAACCCTCACTCTCTATCTCTTAAGTATTCAGACAATTACCAGGACAAATCGACACCACAAGCATCAGACAAAGACAAAACTAAAATGTTACAGTATGAAATACAAGACAACGCAAAATACTAAATATGCTTTCAGTATCTAGTTATTTATCTTTTCTGATTACTACAGTAACAAGCAAAAATTATTGCAACAAGTGAAAGTTACCCGTACATTTCTGGTTAACACGGCATCTTTTTAGATTCTACAGAATTCGTTTCTGGACCGATTTTCTTAAAATTTGAATTGATGATAAGAGCTTGGAGTGTACTTTTTTGCAGGAATTTTGGAATAATTTTATGATCTGTAGTTTTCAAACTGTCGCGATTTAAACACAAACAGAAAATTTTGTGCCAAAATTTACTACAATGTCTAGTAAAATGTCCGTTGTTGACACTATCAAAGTTTTCTTGGTCAAAGACGGTTTTTTGACGGTTTTTGATAGTGTCAACAGTCAAAGAAAACTTTGCTCAAAAACTTTGAAGGACTTTAATGGAATAGAAACCCATCCTATTTTTCTTCAAACTTTGATGGACTTGGATGTAAATTAACCAATCAAAAAGTAGTTTTAGGATGATGCAACTTTTATTTATAAAACAGAAGCGCATGGCTAAAAGGATGAAAAAATAAAAAAATGATAATATCAAGCAAATGTTACAGAAAATGTTTTGATCCATTCTGAAATAACTCTTGGGCTCTTCTTGGTCCTTGTACTGAAAATTTTCAATAAAACTGTTCAAGATATACCATTGTTTTTCCTAATCTACTCAATCCATTTCAAAATCTACAATTTTGTTTTTCTACCCGATAATTCCTATATGAAACTATTTAATATGCACAATAATGCACTATATTTCATCTTTTTTTAAAAATTTGTGCCATTCGTTACATTATAAATAAAATTTCCCGGCTTTTCTTTGACCAAGTTTTTGATGGAAACTTTGATAGTGTCAACTGGATTTTATATATTTTAATTCCTAATTAAATCGTATTAAAAAAGTTAAATTATTTCAAAATTCTGTTCAGCAATGAATTGTACAGAATTTTAAACAGAGCCTTTAAATCAAGCTCTTTTTATCAATGTAAATTTCATGAAAATCGGTTCAGGAATGAATGGAATTCACCTTCCTGCTTTTCCCGAATGATGTCGCTGCTGCACTATCAGGTAGTTCGCGGGAAAACTGGTATTTCACGCATGTTCAAAAATTGTTCCTTGTGCGTGAATTTTCCCGGAATCACGACGTCACAGAACAAAACCTGATAGTGCAGTAGCGACACCAGACGGGACAAAATATGGAAGGCGCATTCCATTGTACAGAACTTTTAAACGGAGACCTTTTTAACAAGTATTGCATATGAAAATTTCACTTGTAGTAATACTTTTGGCACTTTACTGTAAAAAGGAATACCTAAGTTGACCGTGTTTGTTAGAAACGGCATTGATGATTCAGGTCAGAAAATTCCTATGTAATGTTTATTGTGTCAAAAATTGTTATGAAAAGCAGAAAAATCAAAAGTTGAAGTGGAAATGGTTGAAAGGAGATTCCCGAGCAGGAATTGTTTCACTTTTTAAAATTTTACGTGCGATTTTTGTCTCTTGTAGTCTAGGTTTTATCATGGTGCTATTTAGATAATTAAGAAATAATTCATGGCAGGTATATAGTTATTCGAAATTTAACTATGGACTGGGCCTTTATATTCGAATTTAACCCTGAGCGTTAGCGAGGGGTTGAATTTACGAATATAGAGGCCAAGCCCATGGTTAAATGACAATAACCATATACCTGCCATGAATTATTTCGATTCTAATATGACAGAAAACGGAAGTTTCCATTCCGAGGCGACATTAGAGAAGGCGGATTTCCCGTTTCCATTGCTGTCTGTGTCTATGACGTCACAATACAGAATCTGAAGTTTTCAAACAGATGGAAGTTCAAAATCCAAATCGAAAGTAAAACAATACACACTAACGTGTCTGAACATGATTAAGTTATATAATATCTTTAACATTTATTTCCTTCACAAACTAAGACAACCAAAATAAAAAACATGGGTGTTTTGTGTCACTTTTACTCATATTCCGACACTATTTGCGCATGTGCGAAATATATGGTTATCGAGTATTATACTGGTTGACGATTAACTAGAGCCATATTAGAATCTCTGACAACAGCAAATACAAATGTATAGTAAGAAAGGAATTCAATTTGACCCAGTGTGTACCAAAAAATTAAAAAAAAACCATAACAATCAAAACAGAGTAGAAGGAACATCTGATTGTCTGACCATTGAGAATCGGCGAGATCATTAAAGACAGATACTTTTTTCATTTTGGATGAAGGACAGACGATATTTGTTGCTACTAAAATCAGCTAGTTCAAGAAACTGCGACTACTATTGGGACACGTGGTACTATAGGTTTAACTCTATATATGTACGTGTAACTTGGATACTGAATACTCAAAAGCATGTAGAGTTAGAAACGGAGCCTTAGATACTGGTTTATTCACAGTGAGAAGACGACGATTTATACATGTATACCAAAAGTGAACAATAGTCAATAATTGAAAATTAATATTCATTTAAACATATTTCAGAAATTGCTAATAGCAGATTACATTTTAAGGGTGTCATCATTACTGAAAGTCACATGTTCCTATCGTTCTTACGTATATGAAAAATGTCTCTTGAGTTTTATTATAATTTTTTTTCTTGTAGATTGTTGCATGTAACTATTTTTCAGTCATTGTATGTGTTTCCTCCAATTGAACACATAACTTAAAATAACTTTATACATTTTATATTTTTCAGTTCCAAGTTTCATTTCAAGGTAGGAATATTTTTTATGTTTGAAACTCGTAAATGTGTTTCAGAAAAAACAACAAGAAAAGGGGGTAAACATAAAAATTGGTTTACTTACAGACATAACATTCGTACACTCAATAAACGTATTTTCTTCAAGAGATTTAAATTTTGAAAAATCAAGAAACCTATACAGTACAGTAATTACACATAATAACACGTATTTTCACCTCTGTCGTGAAATATTACTTCATTTTTATCCTGTATTCTTTACGACTCTTTCTCATCAACAATTTTATCATTCCCTTCCGTTTTATTTGATAAAATAATCACAGCATCGTTTTATAATTTAAGCTGTCATGCTTGTTTCAGCATCGCCAACGACAGCTACCTTGAGCTTTCAAAGTGAGTATTTATTAATTGTAGATTTTAAATAAACTAAGATTTTTTGAGGTTCTATGACTATGTAAAATTTTTCACTCAAATTTACAGACCCTCGAGGTGGTGATGTATCCTTTGATTGTGCATAGAACAAGACATAGGCAGGCTACATGTATGTCTAGGAGAAATAGTGCTGTTTCCTGTGTTTAGGACCTGACATTTTTAAGACTATATTAAGATTCTTTCTCAATTGAAATTTTGGCTGAAATGTTGGGTTTAGACTATGGCATAAACCTGAAATGTTATGATGTAAAAGTGGAGAAACAAAGAGTAGCAACAAATTTAACGAACACATTTGTCAGGGCCGAAATACCAAAGGGCCAGTTGTCATTGCAAGTGCAAAGCCACCAGAAACATTGTAACATCAACAATTTCTAAAAAGTATATGACTCCTTGTTCATTAACATTTGAGCATTGGCCGTCTATCAATGTCCTTTTTTCTGGCAATTTAAATTCCAGTTATCTTTAGTGTAAAGTTGAACATTGTCCTTGTCCTGTTAACATACCACCTCTGCACTATTGTATGACTGATGGATAACAAAATATCGAAGTCAATGTAAATTTAAAATTCTGCATAAGCGCATTTCGACAACTCATGTCTCTTCAGTGAAGATCAAATCAAAACATTTGGAAATCCATAAACCGAGTGTCAAAATAATTTAAAGCAATTTAGAGTTGTTCATTTTCGACCAACGTTCAGCAGTAGGATGTACCTTTGACACACAGGGAATTTACGACTTGACATTACATTGATTTGTATCCTTCAACTGATTTTCTTATAATACAAGATGCTGCCTGATAACCTCAATTTCACTAAACTTTATTGATTTGGCACTTTTTCAGCAATTTCTGTTGGAGGTCTTTGCTTTCAGGATGGATCCACTGGTCGTTGTAAAGTGAACTCGATATGTGTAGATGACGGTGGTGGCATATTCACGTGTACTTGTTCGAATGGTTTTATTGAAGTAAATGGCAATTGCAGTAAAGGTAGGTAGCAGACTAAAGAGTTTCCGAAATATTCTACGTACACATAAAACACTGATTTTATCAATTTCATGTATTCTTATCCGACCATTTTATTGCTCATTAACACAACTCGCACTAAATGAAAACATTATGATGGGTTCTTGAAATTGACTAAAATAAAGATTGTTTTTACCAACAATTTACTCTTTCTAGATTCGTAGACAGTCCTTGATTCAAAAAATGCTGACGCATTTCAAATGGCATCTGCTTTAAATATTCGACATGGACGTTACTTTTTAGCCGAGTTGCAACGAAGTTGAACTTGGCTATTGGTTTGGTGTTGCGGGGGGGGGGGGGGGGGNGCGGGTGGGCGGGCGTCAAACATTGGTTTACGGATGATAACTCAAAAACTTTACATCCAATTGAAATGAAACTTTGATACATTGTTGGGTACCAGAAGGGGACGGACCCTATTGATTTTGGAGAAAGTAGGTCAAAGGTCAAGGTCACAATGACCGAAAATAGACTGAAATTTTCAGAAAATTTTGTTACCGGATGTTAACTCAAAAAGTTTAAATCCAGATGAAATGAAACTTGGATATGTTATTGGATACAAGAAGGGGAGGAACCCTATCGACTTTGGAGAAAGTATTCAAAGGTCAAGGTCACAGTGACCGAAAATAGACTGACTACTTTTAGTATTCTGCCATGACAGATGTGGATGTTTGTACCTGATAGAAGTCGTGGTCTTTATGAAGGTCATTCCTACATCTATCATGGTTAAATTATTTCTTTTGGTTATGATAAATGTGTCTAAATTTTGTGTATGCCTTTTAAATTTGCATTTTTGATGTGGTGTTCCCTTCATTGGGTTAACGTTTGATTAAGTCCGTAATATGCCGTACTGGATGTCATGTTATACAATCATAGAACTTTTACTTGTTTTATTCTAAGTCGCTATGGAGTATAGTGTATAGAGATATATGTCAGTATTGTTGTTGATTTATCTATTTATAAAAATCTTGTTCTATGCAACCCTCAATAGTTTATAATTGTAACTTACATGTAACTTCACAACGATATTCAGTGGCAAAGAAACTAAAATTTCCATAAATTGCCGAAGACTATAGAAAGAAAATGAACCTTATCATTTGAGACCAATATCTTTTTGTTTTTGTTGTTAACAGTGGAACCGTCCCAAAAAAGCTGAAATGTCATGACACCAATGTGTATTTCGCCGAACAAAACATCTTTATCCTTGATTTTTGTATAACTTCTTCATGTTCGTTTTTTGACACATGCATCCTTATGCTTACATAGATAATAATGAATAATTATTGGAATGCATAAATTGATTGAAGTCAATAAAAGTGAAAATGTTTTTGTTTGTGGTATTAAATGTAAATTTGCAATCAAGCTGAAATTATTTTTCCACATTTCAGCAATTCTTTTAGGAGACCTTTGCTTTCAAGATGAATCTACAGGTCATTGCAGTGATAAGAATTCGCTGTGTACAGATGATGGAGGTGGTATATTCACATGTCAATGTAAAAATGGTTTTAAGAAAGAAAACAGAAGCTGTGTAAATCAAAGTAAGTACCGGATAAACTATTTATATTACGTTTTCTGCATAAATAGTGTTTTCCCATTTTTGGTTTTGTTTTCTCTTTTCTTTTTTAGATCCGCCGTGCGCGGTCCCGGCTGAAGAATAGGCCCGCAGCATCCTCTGAGCTTGGAGTATGAGCCATCCTAACAGAGGACCCCGAGGGAACCCCGGGATATAGAAATAGGACCCAGTATCTCCGGCTTGCGGGGTGTGACCCCTCCTAAACGGAGGCTGACCCCGAGGGTCCCGGGATATAGAAATTGGACCCATTCCGTGGTTGTGCGGGATTAATAAATACACAACCCATCTTTCGGATGGGATGTAAACTCAGGTCCACGTGTTGGAAGAAATGCCACGCTTCCTGCACGTTAAAGAACCCTTGTAGTAAGCCCTTTTTGGGGTGGTCCGTAGGTGATCGGCTACAAGGCTAAATTCCCCGCCCTTGACGATTTCACCCTACTTTTCCAGTGGCAGTCAGAATTTCCCGTCCCATGGCCATTTCCATACCCCAAAGTGATTATTTATCAACAAACTTGTTCTCGTCTTGATATAGCTGAAATATTGCTGAGTAGACGTTAAACAATATTCAATCAATCAATCTTTTTTAGATTGCACAACGTTTGTCACGTGATGTGTAAAAACCCACAAATTTACTGAATATGCAGTTAATTTAGTGCGATTACATGTTATATCTCGTCAATGCAAAATAATCTAATTTGGAATGCCAGTTATTTCTTTTGTTGTAAAGCACTCGGAACAACAATTAGGCTGGACGTAATTCTGTGTGTGCCCAGTTGTTTGTACGATCGTTACTTTTAACCCATTTCTTCAGAGACGGTTTCCATGCAAATATCAACCTTCCGGCTTCCCATCAGGAAAATTCTCTCAGAATGAGTTTCTTTCAAACAAGCTGCTGTCAAACACAATATTCACAGGAAGTCTTCTATGCGTCGAATCGCGGACAGGTTTAATTTTTGGCAAGACAACAGAAAAATGTGGGAAATGAAAAGTGCTCAGAATTAGATGAGACTTGAACGAAATGATTTTTAGCCTAAGAATTTTCAAAATGACTTCCGTTGCCACGTCATAACTTTATTTACACAGCAGGAAACACCATCTTGTGTAAAAAAAATATTTACAATACATGTCATAATTATGTTCAAATATATTCTTATTATTTTGTGATTATATTCAGAAATATTCTCAATACCAATGTTTCAAATTACTCAGTTCAAAAATATTCTCAATACACTTGTTCTATAATATATTTTGTAATTTTGGAAAAATGATAGTTTAATCTGCACTGATGAGACATAAGTTGTTGAAATGCGCATATGTAGAAAATAAATTTTCAGTAACTTGGGTATTTTGTTATTTCTCATCTGCTTCATATTATATCATAAATTTCTTACTGGATTGAAATGGCAAGTGGTTTTTTTTTTTTTTTTTTTTTTTTTTTTTTTTNGTAAAAAATGTTTCAGAAACAATAGAAATGTTTTAAAGCTATTCTTATTGTTCTAGTTTCAGAATACACCACAGCACCTTTTTCCAATGAGGTCACTACAACGCCAATAAAACGTATGTCGTTAATATTTATAGCATTTTCCATATCAGTTTCTGTTGTTGGTCAGAATATTTGTATACTAAATACTTCCAATTCAGTATAAATGAATTTAATATAGATGTATTAACATTTAGCCGGATATTTAAGGGACGACCATTTCATTGTCATGGGAGGACTTGGGCGATTTTGCCAAAAAAATATTTATATTCATGAAAATCACAAACAAATTATTTATTTTCACCAAATGTCAAATCAAATTATATGATTTGCATTTGCAAAAAAATATACTTCAAATCAAAATTAAATTATTTATTTTCTCAACAAATAGTATTATAATATTTAATTTCACTGGTACCAAGATTACGTTATTTATTTACAAAATCCCCCCCTCCGCGAAAATCTAATGGTTGTATCCTCATTCATTTTTTATCACATCAATATCCGGTTTTTCGTGCAATATTTAACACCCTTTAGTTTAATTACAATTTTTTTTTTTTAGAAAATCAAGATGTGAATAAACAAGCTACATTTCCAGACTAAAATCCAGCAACAATCCTTCAAAAAGTTATAAATCAATTTCCTAAACAAAACATTTGATGTGCATTGATATCACAAGCACGTGTGAAAATTGCATCGAATTAGAACGTTCCATTTGATTTGTTGCAGCGTAAAATATTTATTATCAAATTTATAGAAATATTGAATTTGTCGAAGTGTAAATAGTACTTTTTCAATGTTTAGGGCTCTATCTGGATGATTTTTGCTACCCAGATAATTCTACAGGCGTATGTGTGGTGCCTTACACAGCTTGTCTTGAAGCTGGTGGTGAAGCCATCTTCATTTGTGCATGTATTCCCGGTTACATCGCTCTGAATGGGACTTGTGCTAAAAGTAACTATTTCATTTAATTTTATAACTATTTCATTAATTCTTTAATTTGTTTGTAATATCACTATTCACAAAAAGTATAGTAAATACACAATTTACAAATTTGTGATCTTGGACAGAGTATACCTGTTTTAAGATATATATATCTTTTTATTGCCATATTAGACAAATAGAAGAAAAAAAGGGAGCAAATTAAAGGATATGGAGTGAATGTACATGTGACAAAAACGCATACGATATATAGAAACTCCAGTTTATCAAGGACAGGGCTTTTAATCATTGGATCATTTGCGTAAACACAAATGAGTTTACATTAATTCCCGCGTACCCGTGTGTTGATGTCTGGATGCTTCTCGCCTTTTATAGTAATCACGATCATACCTCAGTAATTTTACTGAGTTCGCATAATCTAACATACGGGACTTTCCAGATTTTAACTCTTGTGTAATTGGAGGCGGAAATGAGTGCCTCAAATACCAGTAAGCAGAAATGACTGGATTCTTGACCTATTTAAATAAATATGTACCTCATAAAAACAAACTATTTATGAAATAGGAATGATAATGTGTTGGTAAGGTGAGCTGCAAAGGTAGAATATATGATGATGAAAATCATCTTTTTAAACCTGTTAACATCGGAAAATCCAGCAAGGTCCTTGGCTGGATTTGGACCCCTGCTTTGTTGTCACCCCATAAGGAACACGAAGTTAACACCCCATACTTCACATCTGATTTTTGCTAATTACACTTTATTTGTAGTTTATTCGGTTATAAAACTTATACAAATCGGTTTTGCCTGTAATTACGAAGGTTTTTAATTTCATAGCGATAAGCTTTTGGTTGCAAAATACAGGTGGGAAATTAGTGATGTTGTCAGTTTAAGACCCCGATTTTGAAGTTGGGCTCGAGTGTTTGCAGTATCTACAACGTATATTTTAAATGTCTTTACAGTTTTATAAACCTATGATAATACCTTCATTCCATGCAGTAATAAGTTTTACAAGACTGTCTATCTTTATTATTTTAAATGGAAATGAACTGGCACTGTTGGTCAATCCTTCGCTTCGAAATAGACACCCCGCACCTCACATAACGAACACCCCAAATGTTCCGTTGGACGCGATGAACCTGTTAACATCGGAAAATCCTTAAGATGTCAACAGGTTTGAAATGATGATTTTCATCACTGTTGGCATTCGGAATCAAACCAACACATTATCGTTCATATTATATAGAGCTGTGTGCAACACTATTATCTATATATTTTTGAAATACATCGGCAAATGAATTCCGAAGCAAAAATGATGAAAGGAGGAATTCCAAAATCCGGGCAAATCATATCCAACACGAATTGAGACAGCATGACAACGACAAAACAAATAAACAGAACGAAATTGAAGTGTTCTATTAATTTTCCCTACATTACAATTCTTTAACTAAATTTTAATTAACAAAAAAAGAATTAATCTAAAGCGCTACAAACAGATAAAATATAAATCACCCATAGTTCAACAATGGTAACATTGATTTTTTTTNATTTTTTCCGGTGACAAACACGACTCAAAGGTCCCGTATTGCATATTTTATTAATGCCTATCTGCAGATATTTCTGTGCTAGCATATTTATATGCAGGAAATAGTTTCCTTGATCTTTATTGTTGCTTTATGTTAGTTCATCTATTAATACGTGGTCTTTGCAAATGTCCAACAGCAACATTTCACTACGTTTTAATGAAAACCGAAGTATTTTGTTACTATTATGTGTACATGTAGGTAGCACGGTACAGTTTCTTTTTCCTTAGGCGACAATGGTAACATTTTCAAGATTTTCACCCATTCATAAATTTCACCCGAGATATTGTAGTATGCTCGTTTGTAGAGCATCCATTTAACTTTCAAAAAAATACCAGTGAAATATAGTCATGACCAATTCCTTAAGGAGCCTCTAATCAAAGTACACACTGCCCGTCAGTTTACTTGCGGTCTAAGTTGCATTGCAGGGCATATTACCAATAATTCTAAAAAAATTTAATCTCCATTAATAAAGGGCACATGAAAATTTCTTATATATTTTCTTAATCATAGATAATTTGTCTATTTGAAAAAAAAATACAACATGAAATAATACTTAATAACCAATCAGAACTCAGCTTTCAGTATTCACTCCTCTATAGAATCTTGGGTACACAAAAGGGAAAAACCAGTTCTATGTTTAGAAACTGTACCGTGCTACCTGTAAATATATGTGGCAAATGTATGAGAAACGATTGAATGCAGTCCGTGTAACACTCAACAATTCAAAATTCTAAAAAAATTTAAAATTTTAATATTTTAATTAAAAGTTTGACCAAATGTTTATCTATAGCATAAGGAACTACTTTTTACCATCTTTGCAATTCATACATCAATGTATTTTAATAACTATATTATTTTATCTATTAAGAAATTTATATGGACGATTTTTGCTACCCAGACAATTCTACAGGCGTATGTGTGGTACCTCATACAGCATGTCTTGATGGTGGGGAATTTATTTACATTTGTATGTGTACCCCTGGTTACACGAATCAGAATGAAACTTGTCTAAAAGGTATGTACATTTCTGTAATAGAATATAGCTTGACTTGTTTTAAGCAGTAGCTGAAACTTGTATAACAAGAACTTAGCAACAAAATGGAAATTCGTAATGGCAGAATAAAACCGTTATTTTTCAGGTTGACAAGGAATCATATTTTGACAAAAGAATAAAAATATTTTGTGGACTACGATATGTTCCTAGAAATGTGTATATGAAACACTTTGTTAATTTGAAATACCGAATGCAATAGTACTAATTGATGCCCTTCATAATATCAAATATTTTCATCCCACCAAAACATGTTTTATATTATTAATACCGTCCTCTGATACATTTCTATTTGAATTTTTCACAAAAAACTTAAATTTTCACTCTAAATAAAGATAATTAAATAGTGTTGTTTTGTTTTAATTTTTCAAATCTTCAACTTTTCCATAGTTCAAAGAGAAATTACAACCGAGGCAATGACAAGTACTGTTACCAATACTGGTATGTATATATATATTTACCCACTCTAAATTTACTTCGACATCTAGTTATTTCAAGTTTATCGAAGGTTGTTTAGTTTAAACTTATTTATTTTGCTCACAAAATGCAAAAGGGATCAGACACAAGTTTTTCGAAGGTTGTGCTTTGCATCTTGTTTTCTAACAAAACAAAACAATAAAATCGCAGGTAGTAGAGTTTTCATTTTTTTCATTGTGATAAGTTTTTTTTTCTTTAGCATAAATTTGGAAAACCAAGAATTAAAACGTATAAAATACAAATAACGCTTTACACCAGTGTTTACTACGAATAGAGCTTTGCATAAGGAAGGTAACCCCTCCCTCTTAGGTTTATTTAATATCTAAACTATAGTTCCTGGAACTCTTAAAATGACCGTCGGTTCTGGCTAGAACCGAACCATCAGTCCACAAAATAACACACTTGCGTCTGATAAGACACATGTCAGTTCAGGTAGTAAAGTCAAATAAGGAGGAAAAAACAACTTAAGCTGTAAAGGAAAGATCTGTTGACATCTAGGAAATAGATACTAGTATCCCATAGCGATCAACAAGATGTTAAACTTCTGTAGTGATGACATATTCTTGGATTGTTCTTTTCAGACTGACGGTTCGGTTCTCACTTACTTTACCTTGCTCAAGTAGCCTATTTGTGAGAAACCAAATTACTATATCGACCACATGACCTTGAGTAGCAAATAAGTTGTGAGATGGGTATCTATGGCGCTGTTGAATTGTTGCTGCAATGAAACGGGAAATTGACTATTGGGAAAGTGTAGTCATCGCGTTTGTCATACATTCTAGTTTGTAGTGTATCTCTGTTGTCAATTTCAAGATAAAAGTGTCTTTAGTAGCTCTTTTGGGTAAACAAGATGAAGAAAATCACCAACGTTAACATTGTTAAGTGACAAAATATCATCTATATAACTGAAATTAAAGGATTGGACTAGTTTTTTATCTTTATTTCGAAAAAGCCTTTCAGTGAATTGTGGAGAGAAAGATCGTCTAAAAGAGTTGTACTGTTTGTGCCCATTGAGTACTAAATAATTTTTCTCCTTTTATATCTTTTCTTTAGACGAATTTGTAGATAATCGAAAAGAATGATATTTAATACATATATTTTTTTTCAGTCCTACCCAAAGTATTTTTGTTAATACTAAGGCAAGAATTTGTTGAAACCACTGCTATTTCAGACATCCGTATTTTAAATATTAATGCATTTCCTAAGGATACAAAGTTTGATTTTTACGTAAATGGGAATTATACTTCCAAGGTTAAAAGAGAGGACAACATTTTCACGATTTCTGGCTTACAGACTGGACAATGTTATGGAGTACAAGTTATAGCTACAGCTGATCACATGACAAGTAGCAAATCAAAAGTTGTGACTGGATGTACAAGTAAGTATGTAGCTATTTCATTCAAGTAGACTGTATTCCAAACACCCGTTACTTAAACTGTGTCACCATATCCAGAATTGAAGTCCATCACTTGAACTGTCACCATGGCCAAAATTGAAGGCAATTGCTTGAGATGCGTCACGCGAGTCGATTGAGCATAGAAATTGATTTCAAACACTCAGAGACTCTCTCCGAGATTAAATATTCTGGCTGCATTTACAAGGTACCCGATTTCTAGTAGGTAAATAACAATATAATTTAGATAAGAAATGGTTTCAAAAGTCGCAAATAACGCCTAGAAATTCACAAAAGTAAAAAAAAAATTTTTTTTGTAATGTTTTTGTTTTTGTCTTTGTTTTTTTTTTTGTTTTTTTGTTTTTTGTTTTTTTTGTTTTTTTTTCTTTTTTTTGTATATTTAATGTCAAACATGTACTTACTTCAAATTTCCTTTTGTGTTCAGTCCTTTTTGACAACTCTTATTTTGTTGTTTTGAGCAACAATTTCCACCTATCTTTTTTTGAAAGACTTTATTGCAGGCTAAAAAAAATCGCCTTCGACGAAAGTTAGATAAAGCGAGACAAGGGTATGGTGATTACGGCTACTGTAGTGCCAACGGTAAAAATTGTTCAATTGCATCATGGACGGTAGCACAGTGATATTTGGTGGGCGTTTCGATACCACTAGTTTCAGGGTTTTCTTTCTATCTTAATGCCCCTGAAATCACTCTCCACTGACTTTGTAATTTTTGCAATGTTTATCAAATGTTTTAAGTTTTTTTCTGCGGCTGTTTAACATCATTTTTTTTTTTAAATTATTTCTTCAATTTACCTTTTTTGTCCAGCTATTTCCTAATTTATTTTTAATATACTTTTCATTATTCTTTATATTTTTGAGGTATATGTTGAAGGGCTTTTTTTGTGTGTGTGTGTGTGGAGTCTTTGGTCTTCCGTCTTCTGGTGTTCTTGCTTTTGCCTTTTCTCTGAACTTTGATTTATGAAATTTTGTGCTTTGCTCCTTCGGTATACAACTGGCGTTGTTTTGATGAAATGTTCTTTAGTTCAAAATGTAAGTGAAAAATGATTTCAATTCAATATCTCGCACAGTTAATTTTTTTTTNGTTTTTTTTTTTTTTTTTTTTTTTTGTATAATTTCTTGCATTGCATGTTTCTTCGATTCAATATTTTGTTTGAGTCTTTCTTTGGTTCTATGTTTGCTATTTTTTTTTCTTTAGATACATGTTCCTTAGATTCTGTATTGTATAGAGATATAGTTATAGTTATTCATTTAGTTGTATACTATCTTGAGTCTTATTTTCGGTTCTATGTTTTGTCGAGTTGTATCTTTGAGTCTATGTTTGCTGATTTTATTTTCTTTAGATACATGTACCTTAAATTCTACATTTTATTGAGATATAGTTATATTGATTCATTAAGTTATATATCATCTTGAGAGTTTTTTTCAGTTCTATATTTTGTCGAGTTGTATCTTCAGTTCTGTAAGTTAAACTTGTGTTGTTCTTTAAATGTTATTTTCTTCACTTCTATATTTTATGCATTCTTCGGGAATTAATTGTGTTAATTTATTATTCAACTTTAGAGTTTGATTATTTTTCTGGTTATACTTATTTGATCAGTGTTTTTTATCAATGTTATCGGTATACTGCCCTTGTATGGCTATTGATACAGCGTCCTTTCTTTGGAGCTGAAGGAAATCATCAAAATCGTCTCATTGGTCCGACAGTGACAATATCAGATTTGACCCATTTTAGATATTGCTATGGCAATTGACTAGCTATTGCTATGACAGTGGCAAACTATTGCTATGACAGTGGCTAACTATTGCTATGACAGTGGCTAGCTTCCAGATCATCTTTCATGATTTTTATAACATGTATAAAAGTTAGTCTACAAATGAGTAGAGGGGGTTTGAAGTTTTCTATTTTTCGGGGTGTGTTTTATTTGTCCCCAATGTTGAAATGCTGGTGGCTGACTGCCGGGCCAGTGACGTTATCTACGTTCTATATTCTATACCTATTTATTGACTAACAAGATATTTTCTTTGTTTTAGGCCCAAATTCTCCAACCGGCATGCGTACCGTTATGCAGTTAAGCAATGCTATTGAAATAAATATAACAAAAGGCATTGGAGGTGTGGAATACTACGAAGTGTATATAAATTCTAAGTTGTACGGAACGGTCATGGCGAAATCAACAGGCAGCGTTACTCAATATTTTGTGTACAATCTAGATCCCGGGAAAATGTACAGTTTTTCAGCAAAGGCTGTGCTGAATGACTACCGCAGTAATTCGTCACCACAACTGAAGGCAAAAACATGTAAGCTTGCAATATATGTTTAGAAGTGAACGGAAGGTCTGCCATTGAGAACATTATTCTATTTTTAGTATATAGAGGAAATGCATACGAAACAAAGTCTCTACAAATAAGTGATAGAACCAAGCACCGGAACAACGCTTTTATTGCTATGCCTTATTATAAATGAAATAAAATGGACAATAGGAAATATCAACAATGGCTGAAAATACTCTACACAGGAAAACACAAATAATTAAGACAAAAGACAAACGTAAACTACGATAGGAACTCAGGACAGTCGGACTTTTTTGTCAAAAATTAGCTCTCTTTATCCGATAGTTATATTCCTGAAGTTGTATACTTATATTTAATACATGATTTTTCTTAACAAAAACGTTCTGAAGGAATCATATTTGTATACATTTTGACATTGACCTTAATGGCATTGTTGTAAAGTAACTTTGTCTATGATAGTTTTATTTCAGGGATGCATTTGGTAAATGACTTTCTTATGGTAGGAGCTTTCTTACGGTACCAATTGTAAATATTTTGACCTTGTTCTTTAACTGAGAATATTTATTTCTGAGAATTATATTCTAGAAAGCGTAGTGAAGTAAGCAAGAACCGAACCGACAATTCAAACAAAACCTTGTCTAAAGACAAAGGAAATATTAAAAATACAATAAAAAAGATTAGTTTAGCTTTGAAAATTAATTTTTTTCAACATGTGCAATATATGAAGCTTTTAACATGACCAAAATGACCATGGATTGCATTTCTGTAGTACATATTTTGGTCTGAAGTGCTGCCAGGGTGAAAAGTAGGATGGCGATGAAGGATGCTTAAATTTGAGGCATAAACTGCTCTATTTATTTAATTTTCCGATTTTCTTAAAATCAAGATTGTTATTAAAGAATTCTTAATGTCTTTTTATGTCTGCTATATTCTTTCCAGGAATAACAAACAATGTTCCTTTTTGTGCTTTTCAGCACGTCAATGCGAAAACGAGATTACGAAACCGAATACAAGGAAGTGAAAATCATCATTTCAGTTTGCTTTTCTCGGCTTCGTCACTACGTTTCCATCTTGTGGAAAGTGAAAATGCCTAATGGCTCCATCTGGCGACTTTTATGGGTCTTTTTTTTTTGTTTTTTTTTACAGATCCCAGTCCCCCGGATACCATTCAGGCTACAGACCATACACAAACGTCAATCTCAATAAACATAACAAAAGGACCTGGATTTGTAGAATTATATAGTATTTATGTGAACAACAAGACATTTGGAACTGTGAAACCTACAGATGGTAATGTTACAAACTATCAAATAAATGGTCTGAAGTCTGGGACTTTCTACACGATTTATGTAACAGCGGTTTCACTGTCACTAACAAGCACAAAATCAACACTGCTGCTGGTTCAGACAGGTTTGTATGTGAAATATGTATGTTGCTTTTCAGATGGAGAGAGTGGAATCACCTGTTTCGGTAAAAAGATTCAATTTTGGTTTATATTAGAATTGACAAGTCATTGGAAACAGTCTTATTTGCCCAGCATATCTAATCCTACTGAATTATCTTTTCGTGAGGTATGGCAGCTTTTATATATAATC
>MJUU01030354.1:0-48904 GCA_002080025.1 Modiolus philippinarum
TTACATATAACGATTAACAATCCTGTATAATTAGAATGAATTCGGACTATCAGTTTCTGATGAGTTGCGTCCACAAGATTTGCCATTGTATAACAATGTGGAAATAATCAAAGTCCCATAACTCCCACAACATTTGACAAATTAAAATGGCTGTGTGATATGATCTAGTACTAATGGTGACTAACAATCCTGTAAAATTTGAATGAATTCTGACCAGCAGTTTCTGAGGAGTTGCGTCCACAACATTTGCCATTTTATAACAATGTGGAAATAATTAAAGTCCCAGAACTTTCACAAAATTTTACGAATCAAAATGGCGATGCGATATGATCTAGTACTAATGATGACTAACAATCCTGTAAAATTTGAATGAATTCTGAGCAGCGGTTTCTGAGGAGTTGCGTCCACAAGATTTGCCATTGTATAACAATGTGGAAATAATCAAAGTCCCATAACTCCCACAAAATTTGACAAATCAACATGGCGATGCGATATGATCTAGTACTAGTACGAGTAGTTTTTAAATATGTATACAACTATCTCCACAGTCAAAATTACATTTATAAACTGCAGTCTCGCTTTCTTCCATGACATTCGACCACACACCAATTAATTCAAATTTATCACTGCATAATAGAGTCTTTCGACAATCAAATTCCTCTTGCTTTAACTTTTTGTGACGTGAGTAAGGCTTTTGATAGGGTTTGGATTAGAGGTTTATTATATAAATTGAAAATATATGGTATAGTGGGCGACATCTTGGAATGGTTTGAAAGTTACTTATCAAACAGAAAGCAAAAGGTTGTACTAAATAATACAGAATCCTCTATTGGACTTTTAAAGGCAGGTGTGCCACAAGTTTCTGTGCTTGGACCTCTTTTATTTCTGATTTATGTGAATGATTTGGCTGATCATACCATCGGAATTTGTAGACTTTTTGCAGATGATACTTCTCTTGGTCATTCATCTGTAGATTTACCAACTTTACAAGGAATGGTAAATACTGACCTGTCTAATCTAAAAAAGTGGAGTGACAACTGGCTAATCAAGCTTAACCCGGACAAAACAGAAATCATGCTTTTTAATAGTAGACAACATGGAATTGACTTCAAGTTTGGTCAAATTGATATACAACCTGTGACATCACACAAACATCTAGGCGTCGTTTTTAGCTCTGATGGAAAATGGACTTGTCACATTGATTATATCTTATCGAAGGCTTCCAAACAAATATGTGTCTTAAGAAAGCTGAAGTTTATTTTAAAAAGGGACTTTCTGGAAAAAATCTACTTAACTTTTATTAGACCTCTCCTGGAATATTCTTGCGAAGTGTGGGATAACTGTTCACAGACGGACAATGATAGACTAGAAAAACTCCAGTTGGAAGCCGCCAGGATAGTTACCGGATTAACAGTCTACGCTAGCAGAGACTCTCTGTACAGAGAAACAGGTTGGGAAAAATTAAGTGTTAGGAGAAAACGCCGAAAACTATGTATGATGTATAATATGCATCAAGGATATGCCCCATCTTACCTATGTAATTTATTCCCCCCTTTGGTACGTGATGTTACTAATTATCCAGTTCGCAATCAAGAAAACTACACTATTCCAAGATGTCGACTATCTGGATACCAGTTTTCTTTTATACCATCTACAATTAGTCTGTGGAATGATTTAGACATAGAAACAAGAAATTGTCGAACTGTTTTATCTTTTAAAAATACTATTAAACAGAAAGTCGGAATAAACACTGTTCCCAAACATTATTTAGAAGGTGACAGAAGGTCGAATATTTTGCTTCTCGGCTACGTTGCAACTGCAGTGCTTTAAAGTACGATCTCTTCTGTTCTAATATTGTAGCAGATTTTAAATGTAATTGTGGGTCTGAAAAAGAAGATGCTACACATTTTTTACTTAAATGCTCGAATTACGTCGAACAGAGAACAGTTCTCTTTAATTTTTTAGATGGTTCAAATTTCAAAAAAGACACAAAGACACTACTTTTTGGAGACGACAGTAAAAATGATACCGAAAATATTTTCTTGGCCAGAGCAGTACAAACATTTATTAGAAGTAGCAGGCGATTAACAGAGGGAACCTAATTAAAACACACTTTTTTCTTTTTCTTCTTTCTTTATTATTACTTGATTGTATTATATTTTTATGTATAGTCACTCGTCATGTTCACTGTCAGAACTTTGCTCTCACTGTATTGGAGAGAACTTAATATAAGTTGTAAAACTTGTGTTCAATCCTATTGTACATATTTGAAAATAAAATAAGTTTAAAGAATCTAGTACTAGTGGTGACTAACAATCCTGTAAAATTTGAATGAATTCTGACCAGCGGTTTCTGAGGAGTTGCGTCCACAAGATTTGCCATTGCATAACAATGTGGAAATAATCAAAGTCCCATAACTCCTATAAAAATTGTCGAATCAAAATGGCGGTGCGATATGATCTAGTACATATAGTGACTAACAATCCTACAAGATTTAAACAAAATCCAACACACGGTTTCCAAGGAGTTGCGTCCACAAGATCTCAATTTGTATAGTATTGCTAAAAATCGTCAAAGTCCCATAACTCCTATAAAAATTGTCGAATCAACTTGCGGTGCGATATTATCTAGGACATATAGTGGCTAACAATCCTACAAAATTTGAACAAAATCCAATACACGGTTTCCAAGGAGTTGTGTCCACAAGATCTCCGGTTGTATAGTATTGCTAAAAATGGTCAAAGTCCCATAACTCCTATAAAAATTGACGAATCAAAATGGCGGTGCGATATGATCTAGTACATATAGTGACTAACAATCCTACAAAATTTGAACATAATCCAATACACGGTTTCCGAGGAGTTGCGTCCACAAGAAAGTGTGACAGACAGACGGACGGACGGACACACGGACGCAGACCATTACTATGTCCCACCGTCGCGGTGCGGCGGGGGACAATATACACCTCCTGACTAGCTGGTTATTGAAATGATAATCAACATGGGTATTATTTGATCTCAGTTGGCGATTTGTCAATCATGTAAATGTCTCTAGTGTCAGTTTCTAGAAATAGTGCAACCGGATGTTGATGAAATTAACACCTGTATCATTGTCTAGCGAAACGGTTTTTGCATTTTTATGACTAAGATAATTCAGTTTATTGATAATATGACATTTTTGTCCAAAATATTATATTCAACACCCCTTTCAATGAATGGCGCAATGATACACAAAGCAACGATGATAGCAACAAATGGCGGCATACTTGAGACTGGAGACTACGGAGATCGCTTTACTTCAAATAAATTGAGTAGAAATTAGAAAAACTATCTCTAACATTGTTTGATAATTTCTCACATCTCGATAGTTAAATTTTCACATTTTAAAGTTCTCTGGTAAACCTCGAACTTAAAATGTGAAAATTTAACTATCTCGATGTGAGAAATATACGTAATAAACTAGAAACACTGTTAGGGACTATATATATCAAACAAAAGCTGCTGGAAGATCTAATTGTTTTCGTATTTTTATGGAGATTTTGATGTTATTTAGCTTTATTGTTAATTTAAAATATAAGGACATAATATGTGGAAATAACGGAAATCTATCGCAAAAAGAAGATATTTGCGCACGTAATATCAGGTGAGTCTACTGACATTCACCGTTATATACAAGTGTAAAAACAAAATATAGGTAGCGCAGGTTTATGGCTTTTATTCACCCTTTTTCTAACGAAACACTTTAATTCAATTACTTACCGTGAAGCATACTTTAGCTGACTTAAAGGCCACCAAAACGAGGATATACAAAAACACATATGACATAATATGAGGAATTGCATGAATATTGGGGAACATTGTCCCGAATTGAATTTTTAAAATCTACGATTGCAATAACGCTTTTATTTATTTTTGTACAGCAAAGCCAAAATTTTCATTAATGATTAAAGTCATATATACACTAGTGCAATATGGAAATTTATTGCACGTTTTCTTAGGGAAATATTATGGTGCTATACAATAGAACTAAATGCTGCCATTCCGCCATTTTAAAAATTTGTCCACGAATTTTTACTTACATTACACTGTAATTGGTTAGTACATTTGTTTGTTGTACATACACAAAAAATTTCCCATATTTTTATGTCCCCAGATCGCGGATCGGGGGCATATTGTTTTGTCCTGTCTGTCCGAAACTTTAACCTTGGCTATAACTTTTGAACTATATAGGGTAGGCATGTGTATATGTCTAGTCAAGAGGAACATAAATATGCAAAAAAAAATTAGATCAGATCAAAGGTCAAGGTCACAGATTTTAAAAAGGGGTGAATTTGGCTGTTTTCACATATTTTACTGCAGAATCCTTATTATTTATCGTATTGAGACGGGGTATGTTTTATGTTATTGCAAATAAAATTGCGCAGCTGAAATATGTCAACAGATTTGAGGTTGCATTTACCGTTTTTTGAGAAACAAGAGGCCCAAAGGGGGACAAACCAAAAAAAAGGAATTTTTCAATTTTTTGTCGGATCTTGATACAGTATTTTTCTGTAAGTTTCCTAAAGCATGTTTAAACAGATACCTTTAACAATTAAAGCCATCTCAATAAACAAGAGACCCAAAGGGGCTTCATCTGTTTCAGACAACGGCAGTAGAATACCGAAGGAACAAGGGAAGCGATGCCTACAAAAATCGAAGTCCAAAGACATGGCAAAAACGGTAACAGATAAAACAAAGACAAAACTAGGACGCGAGACAGCCACAATGCACGGAAACAAAAAGATAACACTAAGAACCAAGGCACTCATAGTGTGAACTCCCATGAAAACCGGGAGTGACATCAGGCGCTCCGGAAGGGTAAGCATGTCCTGCTCCGCTAGCGGCACCCGTCACACTACCAGTGAGCCAATCCGGGGTTGAGTCAAATCCGGTTATGTCAAATCCGTGAAGACGTGAAATCTAGCTAAAAATGTCCGTTTTCATTTGGGACACAGACACGTCACATCTGTCAATGATGTCACGGTGACGGCCATAGAATTTCTGAAGGGATGAAAGTAACAAAGGCTGAACAAATCCCTGACTAAGCAGCTTTTGGGACAGTGTTTTTGCTCCAACCAAAAAGTCACTGTATAAAGGGGTAGAATAAAGGGGTTATTGGGTGTTCTTATGGTAATAAACAACTTTTGAACTATGTAAGATAGACTTTTAATACTTGGCAAGTGTATAGGTCTTGTCAAGAGGAACATAAATATGCAAAAAATTAGGTCAAAGTCATAGGGGTCAAAAAGGGGTAAATTTGGGTATTATCAAATATTTTACTGTAGAATCTGGGGCATATGTAGTGTTTCACAAACACATCTTGTTTCTCTAATTATGCAAATACGAATTTGATTATGACATTGAAAAAAATATTCTCGTAGCCGAGCGCTTATCATACTCCCCACTTGGTTGTTACAGGAAGGTAGCATAGGTCCAAGCCCAAAATCTGGAACTTCAACAAATATTTAGCTGAAACATAACAAAAGGTCAAAGTTAAGCATACGTAATATGACGAATTCGCATGAAAATAATGAGGTAGAAGTACTTAATTAGCGGGAAATAATTCGGGGTAAATGAAATAAGGTAAGAGAGTCTAATAAAAGAAAATAAGGATTAGAACAGTCCTAGCCATTAACAGAAATCATAGTGTCTTGAATATCAAAAAATGCCACTAAAAGCTCTTGCTATTGCCATTACCAAGTTCGGCCATCCCTTGTTCCTATGTTTGTCTTTTGTGTTTTTGTTTTGTTTTTTGTTTTTATTTGTTTTTTTTTTGTTTGGTTTTTTTTTGTTTTTTTTTTTGTTTGTTTTTTTTGTTTGTTTTTTGTTTTTTGTTTTTATCATGTGCACTTCCCTGGTAGATTGAGGCATGTGATTGTAATTTTCGGCCATTGTAAGTGTTACCTGTTATCTTTTCTTCATTAATCATAAAATATCTTTAGACAAATGTATTTGATAGCAATATAATCTCTTATTTAGACCCCCACACTTTCAGTGAGTTTATTGCTATCAAAGCATTTTCACCGTTAACAGATTATATGATAAGAAAACGGAAATTTACAATATATTTTTATACCCCTCCAAACGTAATTGCGAGGAGGTATGACATACCGTCAGTCGTTTGTCCGTCCGTCTGTCCCCTGAAGGTTTCTGACTGATAACGTTTAAACGAAATAAAATATAAACAGTTTTGAAACTTGGCATTTAACTTCAATTCAAGTTCATTTACGGGGTCAGAGGTCCAATGGGTTCAGGAGTTATGCCCTTGATACTTAGAAGTTTTGTGAGTTTTACGATTGTGAAAGAAATGACAGTTTTGAAAAATGGTATATAAGTTGTGAACCAAAAATCGCAGACCAAATTAATAAACGAAAGATACTACGAACCACTTACAATGGCCCCAAATTACAATCACAAGCCAAATCAACAAGGGAAAAAAAAGAAAGAGACAAAAGGAAATCATAAACAACGATAGCAACTCGGGATAGCCGGATAGTATCGGCATTATTAAAAGCTAGCGGTACAGTTAATTTTTTATGGGTACCCAAGCCTCCTCTTCCTCCATCCAGTTGCCCTATAGTATAACAAGCATACAAACAAAACCAATTACTGGTTGATTTTTAACTTCATGATTTCAATCTTGAGAAGAAAAAAAAAGACAAAACGTAATTTAGAAATATGGATCAAGGAGTGCTCACCGCTTATCTGTCGGCTAGCACAAGGAGCCTAGTCTGGTTAAACACTGTCGCACTAAGGAAGAGAAATCAATCATGTGTTGAAATAGACATCGGCAGTAGCAATGAGAGGCCAGTATACTTGTAAAAGTTGAGGACTCAGAGGGTCAAGGAATACTAAAGTAATGTCCTACAAATTACGACATTTTGTGAATTTTAGGGTTTCCGAAGAAAGTTGTTTATCACAAAACACAAAAAAAGAACTATCCCTTGTCGCGAGTTATCTGTCAATTTGCGCTTAATTTTATCTAACATTACTGTTTTTTTTTATTTTCATTACAAAATATTATAAATCAAGCATATAGTCGGTTTATTTTATTTGACTAGACAAAGACCCTCTCAAATCAACAATTCTGTTTTATAGTAATAGGATGATTTGTCTGATATCCTATTGTAATATTATTATAACTCGCGACAAGGGATAGTTCTTTTCTGAATACTGTATTGTTCTCTGTCTGTTTGCAATGATCTAAACAAAAAAGGGGGAGTAAAAGAAGAATTTCTATTTTCTATTATTTTGAACAGATATCCCTATGTCTTTTCCACTTATGGATTATGACATTCCATGTTTGTTTGATTTTAATGCCGCTGATGAGTGGTAACTCCTTGAAACACGTGTACAGCATAACGATATTTACCGTTTTTTTATGCAACTGGGGTATTTTTGTATTCCTTAGCCAATTTGCTATCATAATTTCCCTTAGCACCTAGTTATATCTGGTACGAGTCCAAGGTCGGGGTATCTGTTTTTCTGCTCGGGGCTCGTTTTAAACACGTGAAGGATAACATACGGTCAAAATTAAGCATACGTCATATGAATGAATAAAAATTAACAAAAAACGATGAAATAGACGAAATTTATTCGAGGTAAATAATCCGGGAGGTAGTAAAATGAGGTAAGAGAGTCAAATGAAAGACAAAGAAGGATGGAATAGTCAAAGTCATAAACAAGACGTAAAGTGTCTTGATTACCAAAAATGCTCAATACAGGTCTTCAATTAACAGCAATTTTTTTTATCTTTAGACATTTCATATAACAGTCATTATTTTTTCAGCTGTTGTTCGCAAATATGTTTGGTATAATTTTAGATAAGAGCGTTAAATATAGAAGGATAAAATTAATACTATCCATATTTAGGTTTTGAAATTTGACAACAAACATCATGGGTCGTATTATAAGAAATCGGATATTAACATGCATGCATCATTTTGTTTCTAAGTGTCAAGTCGAGGTCTTTTCTTAGAGGAAGAAAAGAATCAAATGAATCATAATAGTGATTAGCTGATTTCAGAGATGTAGATTTAAATTGAAAGGATATTTTTGCTTTAATCAAATTGTTTCTTTTACTATAAACTTCTAACGAGACAAGTCACTTTGATAAAATGTTAAAAAACTAACACTCCGGTGCAACCACTGTACTTAGTGTAAATTCGTATTTTTTTAAAAAGTTTTAGTCATTTGAGTAAAAGTACAAGCTTCTGAACTTCTATAATTTCGCAAAGTTGAAAGAATATTTTCATAAATCAGTCAAGACAGTGCTCCGTTTCCTTTCTGTGGTTAGGCCTTTTATTGTTATTGAGTCGCTATTTTGACAATCCTTTTTTGTAAAGAACTGTAAAAGTATGAAATTTCGAAATCCGTACAGCAACTCCATATCTAAATAAATGAAAAGATAAGGAGTGAAAGTACATGTGACAAAAACGCACACGATACATAGAAAACTACAGTTAAGCCTGAATAACTAACTAAATAAACAGAATATTTGGTTAGTAGTGTATTATATCTCCAAACTATTTTAGGGGGTAGACCTGCGGTATGAAGAGATAACTCGGTTTTTCACTTTTTTATTATTTACACAAATAGAATCATTACAACAGGTATGATCGAAGTTTTAAAATTGTAAAAAATTTTGCCACACAGCAAATGAATTTTCATTTTGTCATGAAAACAAATACCCAACATCCAGTTATTTATAATGAGTGCATTTTACTCTACATTTTTGTAATGCTGTCAAAAGATAATGAAATATGTAAAAGTCGGATTTTTTTCCAAGGGAGGTAATTTATAGCACAGATTCAGCAATTTCATTGATTTTTACCCACTTTATTCTAAATTAAGAAAAAATTGGACAGTAGAATTTTCTAAAATTTTTATATATCCTACATATACTAGTTTTCTTTCTATTCTCAGTTTTTGGTGAAAATTAATTGACAGAATTTTTTACAAGAAGTGTTTAATAGTGATCAAAACAGAGTAAAAATTTCAGCCTACACTATTCAGAACACCCATGAATTTCAGTCCAAACTAGTTATATTAACTTCATTACTCATGCTTACTTTAACACATGTCTAAACTACAGAATTTTGCATTTGAAATAATTTTAAATCAAATTCAAATTTAATTAGAACCAATTTTATACACCACAATCTAGTCCTGAACGGACCATATAATATTAGGTATCAGGGTATCTTTGATGGCCACTGGACATAAAACAGGACGATAAAAATTGCTGAGAGTCGATATGAACATGTGTAGTTTAGTTTTAATACTGAAAATATTAAGAAAATTAAACGAGTGGAAAATTTTAGGCTTCCCCAAGGTCTACCCCCTTAATTGTCTATTGAGCACAGCCAACATTACCAGATATTATTATACCTCCTGTGATTTTTTTCATAGTAAAACAGTTTTATTTTCGTATAGTTTTCAAAAGTTTTCAAAAGTTATAGCGTTGACGGCACTATTGCAATAGTAAGCACTGCTGTTGTGAAGACTATAGATTTCATTTTCAGCTAGACTTCACGTCTTCACGGATTTGACGTATCCGGTTTTGACTCGACCCTGGATTGACTCACTAATAGTGTGACGGGTGCCACTAGTGGAGCAGGACATGCTTACCCTTCATCAGGACCTGGTGTCACTCTCGGTTTTCATGGGAGATCACACTATAAGTGCCTTAGTTCTTAATGTCGTCTTTTTTATTTCCGTGCATTGTGGCTGTCTTACGCCCTTGTTTTGTCTTTGTTTTTCTCTGTTTCCGTTTTTGCCATGTCTTTGGACTTTGATTTTTGTAATCATCACTTCCCTTGTTCCTTCGGTATTCTACTGCCGTTGATTCTACGTCAATCATCATCATTCATCACGTGCGGGAGGCGGAATTTTGATCTGACAGACAAGTGGGTGATATTTATCCGCTTAATTATCTGTGCAATTGATGTAATCAAGTTTCTAATAATCGTTTGAAAGATAGTCGTCTGCTACAGCGCTAAGATTTTTTTATATTTGGACAATATTTTTGTTAACTTTTCATACTGTGAAACATTTTGAACAGAACAGATCTATTTGTCGATGTAACTTTTCAAAATAGTCAACAGTCAGTATAATTCGGGTGGTGCACTATTGTCCATCACCCTGCACTAGCAGATATGTTTTGATCTTGTTTGGCCATTTTGATCTTATCACGATCTTAACAAGCTGAAAACAATTTTATTAAGACTGTGTAAGATATTCAGTCGTATTTCAAGATAATTGCTTTCAAGGACGATCAAGATATAATAAGTTTATCAAGATCAAACAAGATAACTGCGTTCAAGAACGATCAAGATAAGTTAAGTTTGTCCAGATCAAACAAGATCAAATCAGGATCTTGTTTGATCTTAACAAACTTAATTAGTCTTGATTGTTCCTGAACGCAAATAACAAGTCAATCTTGTTTAATCTTGAATTATCTTAACACGCCTTGATCATTCTTAAAATCAATTATCTTGAAAACCAACTTAAAATCTAACACTGTCTTAACAACATTGGGTTAAGCCTGTCAAGATCATGATAAGATCAAAATGGCCAAACAAGATCAAAACATATCTGCTAGTGCTGGCTACTATTTTCCATAGTCAATGCAAAACATTACATTAACCCTTAAACTGTTACACGCGACAATTGTCGTTTTTGAGACTCTGTGCATTGTCACTGACGACGCTTCATACATGCAAAGGTCATCGTATTGGTATTGACCTCTGGCTACAATTTCAGACTAGTTTATAACTGCATTGAAGGATTTTAGTTCCCTTTTTGCTTGAAAAATCGGCACTTGAAGAAGAAGATTTAAAAAATGTCATATTTTGGCGGGGTAGGCTACCCATTTTCATCTGTAAACCAATATTGATGTTAAAATCTTAAATAAAGTGTCTTCTCTCAATGTTGACAGTGTGACAGCTTTCTGATTTGTACTTCCGGTACTGTGGCCACTCAAAGCCGAAAATCGTCAATTTTGCAGATTTTAGTTGGGGTCATATTCCATACTTAACCCCATGCCAGACCCTACCATACCCAGGAATAAACCAAGGGTACCAGTATGCAGTAATATGGTAACTCTTTACAAAGACCACAACAAACTGGGCCTTTGAGTGTCATACAGTCCTCCAGGTCAACAACTTGAACGAAAAATGACAAAAATTCGTGTTTTTTCCATGGGGTACCTATGTTTGGACCACTAGCCCGACCACCCATACCCACCTCCTCACCTCAGTATTTTGTTATTTATTGCCACCGGGCCGAATCCTCTTCCTGCTTGGGGATTTTATGTCTTGTAGCAATTTTTTCGTCGATGACAAATTTTCTTTGCATCTCGGAAAAACTGCGTGTATTATATTTGGTCCAACAAAAAAAAAAAAAAAATGAAGTTTAGTGTTAAAATCGCACCATTTAATCACAAGCGAAAATAAAATATCTTTGCCATGTAATTTTTAAAAATTTATCTGGAATGAGCACCGTGTATTCTATAATTTAAAAAGTGAATTCAAGACTCAAATTTTTAAACAGGAAGGCGAATTTCTTGTCCATAGACACTAGAAAAACTTTTTCAATGTCTCTCATCCAATGTTATTTCGATTATTCTTGCTCTTCCTTAAATATCAGAGTTTTTTTTTCAAAAATTGAAAAAGTCAGTCATTTTGGTATTTTTGTTGTCGATAATGGTCAGTAGTTCAATGTTTGCCCGACAGCTGATCGTTTGAAAAGTTGGAATCGTTTATCAGTCTATACTATTATCTTCTACGTCTACAGGCGAAGCTTTTTCCTTGCCTGATTTTGGCATTAAACGGTACCTTAAGGGTACCTAAAGTAAGTAAGAACTAAACCGTCAATCCAAAACGAATAATCCAAGGACAATGGCAACATCGGAAACAAAGAAACATGAGTACGGCACCGAAAACAAAAATGCAGGCACGCACACAGAAAGATGAACAGCACGGACCCAATAAAAACCATGGGTGGGATCAGGTGCACTGGTAGAGTAACTATCTCCTGCTTCTTATAAGACATCCGCCGCGTTGAACACGTTAAATCCGGTAGTTAACTCAAATCCGTGAGAGGAAACAACAATTAAGCTTTAAAGGGAAAGATATGTTGTCATCTGGAAAACAGATATCCCACAGCGGTCCAAAAGATGGTGATGCCGACCGTAAAACTTCTGGAGGGATGACTTCAAGTTTTGGTTAACATACCTTTGTTTAAGTAGCCTATTTGTGGGCAAAAGGGTTCGATTAAGGAAATGACTGTATCGAACACAGGCTCTTGACTAGCGAATGAGCTGAGGGATATAAACTCCGTATGCCGGCGCTGTTGGGATGCTGCTACAAAGAAAAAAAGTCAACTTGACCATTGGAAAAGTGAAGTCATCGTGCTTGTCATACAGCTTACTTTAAAGTCCAGCTCTGTTGTCAATTTCAAGATGAAGGTCAAGGAATGAGGCCGATGTGGAAGTGTCTGTAGTATCCTTAATTTGGAGCATTTACCGATAGATCAGATGGAGAAAATCACCACAGCGACGGTTGTTTATTGACAAAATATCATTTATATAACAGAAGCTAAAATTGAAGGATTAGGCCAGTTTTTTGAAGACGTCCTTCGATGAATTCGGCCTCATAAGATCGACTAGGACAGGTGTACATTTTGTGCCTATAAGAATTCCGATAGTCTGTTGAAAAACAAGTCCTCCAAACTGAAAAAAATATATTGTCGATCAGAAACTCTAGCATTTTATTCACTTCTTCCTCTGTATATTGTTTCTCCGATTCGATGTCATTTTTCACAAAGTAGGCTTATTCTCTACCTTCAACAATGTACCTACATCTTTCACCGTTCTTACGTGAGAAACATCTTTGAATTAAACCTTTCAGTAGAGATTTTAGTTGTTCATGAGGAATAGTTCTGTAGAGTGTGGAGAAGTTGAAAGTTTTAATGTTGTTAAAGATTTATCTCTATCTATCTCTATCAGCTCTTTCGTTTTTCAGTTTTTGGTTTTGCCAGTGTTTGGTTGATGTCTGCAATGTAGATGTATATATTGCCAACAGTGTTACCTGCGAAAATGATATTCAATGAAATCTGGGTATTTATTTGTTTCTTTAAGACAAGGCTATTTGTCAACTCAATTTATATATCGTGGCTTTTCATATTTAACAATCTGTTATCAAATATTGAAACGGCAAAACTGATTGATTTCATCATTCTTTAACAGTGTCACGGCCACCAATCGATCAAAAACACAATGAAATGCAGTGACTGAAAAAAGGTTAGAGGAATTTCTGGTTGTGAATTGCAAGAATGAAAAGTGACAATTTGGTAAGGAATGCCTTTCATTAACCGTCAAGTATAAGGTTTATAACTCGAAAATAAACAAGATTGCTACGCGTAGCTATGTCCCCCGCCGCCGCAGTAAAATCGATAAAGTCCCATAACTCAAGTAAAATTTTGCGAATCAAAATGGCGGCAAGATATAATCAACTGCATTAGGTGGCAAACAGCTAAGAAAAATCCCTTAATTGGATTTTAAGGAGATGTGTCGACAAAGTCTTCCTATGTTGTCGTATGCATTAAGTCAATAAAGTCCCATAACTCCCGTAAAATTTGTCCAATCAAAATGGCAACATAATATGATCAAGTACATATGGTGGCAAATGTTCAAACTAAATTTCAGCATAATCCGTTCAGTGGTTTCCAAGGAGTTGCGCCCACAAATTGTTCCTAAGCTGTAGCACGCATTAAGTCGATAGAGTCCCATAACTCCTGTAAAATTTGACCAATCAAAATGGCGATGCGATATGATCTTGTACATATGGTGACTAACAATCCTGTAAAATTATCATGAATTCGGACTAGCAGTTTCTGAGGAGTTGCGTCCACAAGATGTGCCATTGTATAACTGTGGAAATAATCAAAGTCCCATAACTCCCACAAAATTCGACGATTCAAAATAGCAATGCGATATAATCTAGTACTAATGTACTAATGGTGACTAACAATCCTGTAAAATTTGAAGGATTTCTGGCAAGCGGTTTCTGAGGAGTTGCGTCCACAAGATTTGCCATTATATAACATTGGGAAATAATCAAAGTCCCATAACTCAAACAAAATTTAACGAATCAAAATGGCGATGCGATATGATCTAGTACTAATGCTGACTAACAATCCTGTGAAATTTTAAGGAATTCGGACTAGCAGTTTCTGAGGAGTTGCGTCCACAAGATTTGCCATTGTATAACAATGTGGAAATAATCAAAGTCTCATAACTCCCACAAAATTCGACGATTCAAAATTTCAATGCGATATGATTTAGTACTAATGGAGACTAACAATCCTGTAAAATTTGAAGGAATTCTGGCAAGCGGTTTCTGAGGAGTTGCGTCCACAAGATTTGCCATTCTACACCATTGGGAAATAATCAAAGTCCAATAACTCAAACAAAATTTAACGAATCAAAATGGCGATGCGATATGATCTAGTACTAATGGTGACTAACAATCCTATAAAATTTGAAGGAATTCTGGCTAGTGGTTTCTGAGGAGTTGCGTCCGCAAGATTTGCCATTGTATAACATTGTAGAAATAATCAAAGTCCCATAACTCCCACAAAATTTGACGAAAAACGTGACACACGGACGGACGGACGGACGCACGAACGTACGGACCCAGACCATTACCATGTCCCTCCGTCGCGTTGCGGCGGGGGACAAAAAACTAAGAATATCATCATACCCTTTAAAGGTTTCCCAGTGACAAATTCAAAGCGTTTTATCAATCTGTAATGGAATTAAAGTACCAGACTTTTTGGCAGTCGGTGGTCGTGGTGTTTTATGAAGATGACATAGGATGTACACGTAATTTTCAGAGTACCTGTACGAGTTCATTATCTTGTGTTGTAATTCAAAAGGTCCTAGTTTGGGGTATTCTAGTAATCATATGGATTGAAAGCATTTTATATACTAGTATGTTCTGCGTGTATTGATTTCCTAAATAGGTGGTAATAATCACTAGAACATAAGTGTTTTCACACCAATTTAGGACCTTTGTGGAGTCATAAATATGCTAAGCATTTGTTATATATTTCTAAATTGACGAAAGTAACATTTTTTTTTTGCTCTATTTAGAAAATCACTTGACAGACTACATACAGTAACGAACCAAGCGTGAAATGTAATAGCCAAAGAAATTCTTTGGCCATTATCATGACATTATGGAAAGGCTCATGATAGTAAATACAGACCTTTCTATAAATGCTTGTTCTGTAGATGACCCTTTGCACAACGTTTGTCTCTTCGGTAAAGTCAAAATCAAAATACATGTATTTGGAAGACCATTACTTTGAAGATTTGGAAAATGCATGAAAGAGAACACATAACCCATAAGACTTATAAAGAAAGCCAACTTGAGTGAGAACCGAACAATCAAAGGACAATAGAAACATCGGAAAAACAAAGAATCAAAGACATAATATAAATACGGCACAGAAAAGAAAAATAGAGACACACTCATATCCAAAAATGAACAACACTAACCCAATAAAAACCATGGGTGAGATCAGGTGCACCGGTACAATATGCATCTCCTGATTCTTATAAGACACTCGCCGTGTTGAACCTGTCAGCTTCTATAGTAAAGTCAAATCCGGTAGAGGAAAAACAAAGAGCAAAATATGTTGTGCTCTGGGAAACAGATATCCTATAGTGGTCTGTAAGATCGTGATGTCGACCGTAAAACTACTGTGAGGATAACTTTAAGTTATGGGTAACCTACCCTTCCTTAAGTAGCCTATTTGTTAGCAACTGGGCTATATAGAGGTAGTCACTGTATCAACCACAGGCCCCTTGAGAAGCAAATGAGTTGGAAGATGTAAACTCCGTATGCCGATACTTTTGGAATGTTGCTTCAAAGAAAGGGGAAGTTGACTCTTGGAAAAGTTCTGTAGATGACCATTAGCATAACTTTTGTCTATTCGGTAAAGTCAAAATCAAAATACATGTATTTTAAAGACCATTAATTTAAAGATGTGAAAAAAACTGCATGAAAGAAAACAAATAACTAATAAGACTTATATAGAAAGCCAAGTTAAGTGAGAACCGAACCGTCAGTCTAAATCGAACAATCAAAAGACAATGGCAACATCGGAAAAACAAAGAATCATAGACATAATATGAATATTCACAGAAAAGAAAAAATAAAGACACAATCATATACAAAAATGAATAACACCAACCCAATAAAAACCATGGGTGAGATAAAGTGCATCGGTAGAATAAGCATCTTCTGATTCTTATGAGACACCCGCCGAGTTAAACATGTCAGCTTCTATAGTAAAGTCAAATCCGGTAGAGGAAAAACAAAGAGCAAAATATGTTGTGCTCTGGGAAACAGATATCCTATAGTGGTCTGCAAGATAGTGATGTCGACCGTAAAACTACTGTGGGGATAACTTTAAGTAATGGGTAACCTACCCTTCCTTAAGTAGCCTATTTGTTAGCAACTGGGCTATATAGAGGTAGTCACTGTATCAACCACAGGCCCCTTGAGAAGCAAATGAGTTGGAAGATGTAAACTCCGTATGCCGATACTTTTGGGATTGTTGCTACAAAGAAAGGAAAGTTGACCCTTGTAAATGTTCTGTAGATGACCATTAGCATAACTTATGTCTATTCGGTAAAGCCAATATCAAAATACATGTATTTGGAAGACAATAAATTGGAAGATGTGTAAAAACTACATGATTGAAAACAAACAACCAATAAGACTTGCATAGAAAGCCAACGTAAGTGAGAACCGAACCGTCAGTCTAAACCGAACAATCAAAGGACAATTGCAACATCGAAAAAACAAAGAATCAAAGACATAACAAGTTTTCTTACATTCGACTTGATGAGTCCCCTGTGTTTGTCTATATGTTGTAGTTGTCCACTAGCTTAAGACACTATTGCTTTTGTCGGGCAAAGGATGACAGTGATTGTAAGAGCACTTTGCCAATTTAATTGATGTTTGTTGACAATCCCGCACCCATGACCAAGAAAGACATGGATGTAGCGTTGCTCTAACAATTAGCAAGGAATTCCGCTTAAACCGGTGCTAGGGGACGTCTTGAACTTACTATGAGGTATGAGCAAAGCTCATTCTTGAAAGCCTCATGGTGACTTCAAGATGAAGAACAACAATAAAAGCGTTGATCCTACCATGTATTTGTAGAGACTTTGTCTAATGTGCATTTACTCCATATCCTTTTATTCACCATAATATGAACACGGCACAGAACAGAAAAAAATAAAGAAACTCATATACAAAAATGAACAACACTTACCCATTAAAAACTATGGGTGAGATCAGGTGCACCGGTAGAATAATCATCTCCTGATTTTTATAAGTCACCCGCCTCGTTGAACCTGTCAGCTTCTGTAGTAAAGTCAAATCCGGTAGAGGAAAAACAAAGAGAAAAATTTGTTGTCCTCGCGGAAACAGATATCCCATAGTGGTCTGCAAGATCGTGATGTCGACCGTAAAACTACTGTGGTGATAACTTTAAGTTATGGGTAACCTACCCTTCCTTAAGTAGCCTATTTGTTAGCAACTGAGCTCTATCACGGTAGTCATTGTATTGACCACATGCCCTTGAGTAGCAAATGAGTTAAGAGATGTAAACTCCGTATGCCGATACTTTTGGAATGTTGCTACAAAGGAAGGGAAGTTGACTCTTGGAAAAGTTAAGATTGCATAACAGTCTTTTGAAGGAAATTGTCGATACCCGACTTTGAATGCCTATAACTTTGTTATTAGTAAAGATACAATGACAAATGAAGTATCAAATAAAAGGAAAAGGGGTGAAATTTCTTTTAACGTTCATTTCAATATCATTCCCCTTAAGTATCAGTGTTTAAATTTCCATATTTGGCAGAAAATTGGGATTTTTGCGCTATAATTAAAACCAAAATATTGCTTACAGCTTTGCAGGTAGCTGAATCTGAAAGAACCATCAAATTGCAAAAAAAACGTGTCTCATATTTTTGATAAAGGATCTGGTTGGAAAATAAATGAAAGTTAAATTTTTACTTTGAAAATTTGTAATTTTCAAATTTTAAATTTTATTTAATTTTGAACTAGGCCCTGTTTCAAAAATCTGAGAAACGTTTTTCCAGCAATTGAAGGGTTCTGTCAGATAAAGTAAACAGAATTCAGCTACCTCTAAAGTTGTAAAAGTTATTTTCATTTTGAAAATATAACCCTTAAAGCCAAATATTTTGCCAAATATGGAAATTTTGGAATTAATACTTAAAAGGAATACTTTTGAAAATAGCATTAACAGACAATTTAATCTTTTCCCTTTCATTTTATACCTCATTTGTTATTGTATCTTTGCTGGTAACAAAGCTACGGGCATTCAAAGTCAGGGACTGACATTTCCCTTCAAAAGACTGTTGTGCTACCTTAAGTCATCGAGTTTGTGATACAGCCTAGTTTGTAGTGTACTTCTGTTGTCAATTTTAAGATTAATCAGCTAATGAAAGGGTGATATTCCTTAGGTTTGAACAAATTTTCTAAACTTAATATATTACTAGTTTTAAAAAAAATCGGTTTACGGGCAATCATTTAAGTACTGACTGCTGGGTTGCTGAATACCCTCCCTCTTCGACTAACAGTCCATTAACAGAAACATTGCTCTAGTAGTAAATACCAAAGTTACTAGGAATCTAGTTTCAATGATATGTATGTGCAATATATATCAAATCAACATGTGGAGACAAGTCGGTTTCCTAAGTGAAAACGGACACTGTCAGCAACATTTCACGTCTTCATGGATATGACACCAGCGGATTAGACTATACCCGAAATGCTCCGTTAAACAATCTCGACTACCATAAAACTTTTTGAGTGATAGCACTGACAGCTATTAGACATAATCCTGGTTAAGTACTTTTTGAGATAGTAATTTGGCTCTCACGAAATAGCCTTACACATTACATTCACTACAAATGCGAAAGAGAAGTGAAATGCAGACTCCATATGCTGGAGATATTGGTATATTATTACTATTAAAAAATGGAGAAAGTTCACAATTGGAAATTCATAATTATCGTGCTTTTGATAAAGGTTGAATTTTAATTGTCCCAAGTTGTCAGTATAAAGATTAAGGTACTTGTGATAACTTGATAAAGAATTTAAAAATACACAAGATTTACATCAGTTATTTATTAGCTCAAATTCATACATTTCTAGACTATTGTCGCTGCTTCACACTTATTTAATAATTCAATATTATTTAACTTGAACATTGTTTTATTTTATCATTTAATTGTGATTAATTATGAGTTTTTACTACTTTTACTTGTTTTGGGTCTACTATTTTTGCCTCTCTTTGTTTTACGTTTTTTACTCTTCCGTCTGCGATTTCTAGGTTTGCATATTTGTAGATTGTTATCGTTTCCGGGGCAACAATCTAAACAAGCCTGGTAATGTTTCTTCCTAATGCATGTTGTGCAGCTTTTACATCGTTTTTGTTGTTGCCGTTTGCTCAATTTACAGCTCTTTGATTTATCTGTCGAACTCTCTTCTTTTTTAGATTTTTCCGTTGGACATTCCGGATGTTTTGGAGGCTGTTTGCAACATTTGTGTTTACAAAGATCAATTTTCTTTTTGTTTTCAAGACATTTTTTGCATTTCTGGTTGATAATTGCGGGCTTGATTGGTTTCATACTCTGTGTACTGTTTAGTCTTTTACTCTCCTTTTGGTCACATTTTTTACTATCTTCAAGCCCATTTCGACAGAATCCATCTGTAAATAAGTAGATAACCGTGATCAGATTGGAGCATGATAACGAAGATATTTAACATATGTCTTTAGGATTTTCTTATATATTCAGATTTGTTGGTGAAAATCGTTACAGTGAATTTAAATATGGTAAAAGCTTATGGCAATAAAAATATTGAAGCCTTGAGAACTAGATTGTTTGGAGTATCAATTTATACATTCTATTTACATTAACAATATGAGACAACGGCAGTAGAATACCGAAGGAACAAGGGAAGCGATGACTACAAAACTCGAAGTCCAAAGACATGGCAGAAACGGTAACAGATAAAAACAGACAAAACAAGGACGTGAGACAGCTACAATGCACGGAAATAAAAAGATAACATTAAGAACTAAGGCACTCATAGTNCTAGTGCTGCTGATGAGGAATTAATTTCCGAAATGGCCATACAGCTCATTAAAATTATTGCAGTTGGAGTTAACATTAGGTTTATGGTCTCATGTCCATTTACTCCATATCCTTTCGTAAAATATTGTTGGTGAAAATCGTTACAGTGAATTTAAATATGGTAAAAGCTTATTGCAATAAGAATATTGAAGCCTTGAGAACTAGATTGTTTGGAGTATCAATTTATACATTCTATTTACATTTACAATATGAGGCTATTTTAGCCAATGGGCAACTTCACATCTGCTATCTCTTCTTTTCGTTTACATAAAAGTCAGGTTTTGCTCTGTCCATTTCCATGTCGTTGTATGATATGTTTTAGAAAAAAGCCGCGATATTGGGCTTAAAAATTCGCTTTTAGTTGGGTCCAACCAATGTTCCAACAATTTGACAAAATAACGTGTGTTCCATTCATAGCTAGACATTTTCTACTATTGTTCAGTGCCAATCTTCTACAGTTTCCGAATTGGTCTGTTTAATCAAATAACTTCAGTTGTAAGTAAAATTAAAGGAGATTTCATTGGATTTAATTTGACATTCTCGATTCATGATACGAAGTATCCTAGTGTCAATTTTTTTGGAAAAACAGTGTGGTGGAAAAAAATTGAAAGTAGTTAAATGCTTGCAATAAAATGACTCGATTTTTCATAGTTTAACACGGGTAGTATGCTATCGCGGAAGCTATTAAATTGACATATTTTACAAAAGGATATGGAGTAAATGAACATGAGACCATAATACATATGTTAACTCCAACTGCAATAATTTTAATGAGCTGTATGGCCATTTCAAAAATGTATTCCTTATCAGCAGTACTGTAACCCAAACATAGGAAATCCATAGTCTCAAAAAATGTTTAAAATGCATAAACCAAACGAAATCCGAATAATCAGTAGTATCAAAGATAGCTTAGGACAAAATTACGATGAAGGGAGTTTAACCTTAGGTTTTATAATTTACATAAATTTATATAATAGTAATTGAACAAAGTGTACACATGAGATATTATCTCATGTACAAGTACACCATAGTTAAGAAACATATAGACATTTCTTATTTCTGTAGAGGTACTTGTACTGAGTGTATTCAGAGGTCAGGAGGTCAACTTGGCAAATATCATAAGTGCATTTTTAATAATAAAAATAAAACAAGCGATGGAAAAAAATTGGAAAAAATGGAAAAATGGAAAAATATGGAAAAAATATCAGAACCCAGGAAAAATATAATTACAATGTAATTGAGGCAGTATAAGAAATGAATCAATTTATTGGTTATAATGGATTTATAATAGCACATTTAATACAAAATGTTGAAACGATTTTTTTTATTCGTATGATTCAATCGAAAGTATTATAAAAGTGGTTATTCTTTGGGGTCGCAATTTGACTTTTTTCTTTCACGGGTTGAAATATTGTCAATTTCTATTACTTACTACAAAAAATGTATTTATTTATGATTATTTTTTTATGTATATTATACTTAGCGATATTACAATATAATTGAACATGGCAGCCCTACTGTGAGAACTTACTTTCAGCTTTTGTCAACATGGCTGTATTTGCATGTTCCTCTATAATGGTTCTACAGGCAGATGTACATTCGTCTCCTTCTTGTAATTCTAAAAACAAATTGAACCATATTTTGTATGTAACTTCAAGGACCCCCCCCCCCCAAAAAAAACAAAAAAACCCAAAAAACAAAAACAACAAAACAAACAAACAAAAAGCAAACGAAGTAAGAAATAAATTATCAATCAAACAATGAAATGATAATAAAAGATAGATATGTATGACAAACGTCATGATTTTCACTTTCCTATCGTGAACACCTCAGCAGTAACATCACTCTGCCTCTCTATACGGCGTGTTTTTTTTCCTTAATTGATATAATATGATAAAGCAGGATTTTACAGAAAAATGTTTATTGGTAACCAAAAAACTGCTTCACCATGAATATTAGAAAGGGTGCTTAGTGATTTATACTCCGTAAATTCTGTGGTCACCATCCCAAGTTTGTTAACCAATATAGAAGTCTCGCAACATGTGACTGTCGATTTTACCTTCGACTAACTTTAAGTCGACTGTTCCTGGCTTCGATTTAGCTCTTAAAGTCCTCACGCGACTGATGTAGCATGCATAAAATATTTTATCCTGTAGACGCAACAGGTGTCTCTTCTTAGGGAATTCATGAAGACATGTCCATCTAGTTTCCTCTGAGACTCAAATGTCAGTTACTATTTTCTCGTTCTTTATAATGTACCCGAATAGCTATTGGAATTTGTTTGGTACAAAATAAGGGTATCTGAACGTATGACTATTGAAATAATCATCAAAATAAATGTATGCTTAATTCGGAAAATGCTACTGCTTGGGTGCTGCGAGTGCTTTCTTTTTTCTCTTGTTTTTGAAAATTCTTAAATGCGTTTGTTGTTTTTTTTATTTGTATGCACTTAAAATTACTTACTTTTATAACAAATAACAAAGCCTGAACCACCTTTCGACTTCGTTCTATCTAAAATAAATTTGATGGTAACTGGACGATTGAATACTACTGTTTTGTTCGTCAAAGTGAGTTTATTATTAATAAGGAGTTGGTCATTATATAGGTCAATGTCGAATCGGTCTATTGTCAGCATAATCTGTTCCCTTTGGTGTAATTTCATATGAATTGTTTTTAAACATTCAAGACTTGGAGAGTCATTTCTGAAATCTTTTTTGTCATAATCCCATGGTATGCGTTGATGACTGAGTATGATTCCATAACTGGCATTAGATCCAATACTGTCAATTCCATTGCAAATTGTCGCATTCAGAAAACTCTGATGTTTGTCTAAAATCAAAAGTATTGTACAATGTAGATAATACTGCAATAAATATTCATCACCAATTGACAATCGATTCGATCTATACAGAATTTAGAAGAAAAGGGTACATGCTCACACCCCTACAATCAGTGTCTTCCTTTTTTTGTATTAAGTTACAAATTCTCTAAAACGGTAACAACAGAGATTTTGCTTACAAACTGCGTAAATTGATAATTTGGCAAGAATTCCATTTGGCACTGTTACGTGTATGGGTGTATGCTTATTCCGTAAACGTTAGGGCTGCCAAAATGATTTCTTTCCAACAATTGGATCAAATATCTACGTACAATAGGCTGAGCTTCATTAACAACTCTTTACATATATGCAGATTTTTACACATTTTTTCGTAAAAACTACTATCCTGTAAGGATTTGCGCTGACAACCGATTTAAATAGGAGTAGTTTTAGGATATAACTCCTTTGTATGGCATTTTTCTAAATATCGTCAAATTTTGTTGTGAATTTAATCAGATCTACGGCCTAGAAATATAGCGGTCAAACATGGATGCAAATAACATATTGTATCTGGTCACAATGGCGTTAACTTACTTTAATGATTAAATTGACTCTTAATGCTCATTTCAAGAGTATTCCTTTTAAGTATCAATGTCTACTTTACCATATTTGGCAAAAATTTGAGTTTTTGAAATAATATTTTAAAACTGAAAATAACTTTAGCTGAATTATGTTTGCGTTATCTGAAAGAACCATCAAAATGCAACAAAACCGTATCTCAGATATTTGATACAAGGTCTAGTTTAAAATTAAATTAATTTCAAATTTTGAAAAACCAAAATTTCTTACATTTCATTTATTTTCAAACCAGATCCCGTATCAAAAATCTGAGACACGGTTTTGTCAGATAAAGCAAACAGAATTCAGTTACCAGTAAAGATGTAAAAGTTATTCTCATTTTAAAAGTATTACTTAAAAAACTAAAATTTTTGCCAAATATGGTAAAGTAGACATTGATACTTAAAAGGAATACTCTTGAAATGAGCATTAAGAGTCAATTTAATCATTTTCCTTTAATTGATACCTGGTTTGTCATTGTATCTTTATTAATATTAAAGTTACAGGCTTTCAAAGTCAGGGACCGAACATTTTCTTCTTGACTTGACCTTTCATTTTCATCTTTTATATGCCTTCCTTGTATTTCATTATTACGTACAGGTAAATGTACCAATTAAACATCAAGTATCTTTTTCTTGAAAAAAAAACTAATGTTATCACAAGTTTAATGGTACTCAGCTCAATGAGGAAGTCACATAAACATTGTATTTTTAATCTTCTGGAAATATATTCCAGCATTAATTTTACAAATGCTCCTATGGTACAATCTTGCACATCTTGCGGCTCCGTATGACACGTAGCCCCTCCTAATGAGAGTATTTAAGTAAACAGAGGAACAATAGGGATATTGACTTAGAATTCGGGTTGTAAAATTTATGTAGTGAGAATGTTGAGTTAAGTTTACTGTTACCTTTTGTCCTTATACAACTCCAACCCTTCACATGAAGGGATCGAACTTCTCGTACACAAGTCTGAGTAAAGATGAACGTTGATGGAAAGTTAATGATGCATGAATTTTTCCAGTAACAGTTGTTTACATCAACTGCAAGATCCACTGGTATTCCAGAACAGCGTCTGTGCTTGCTTATACAAGGCACACTCGAAGCTTCCACCACTGGATTATAGATGACGGAATCTTTCGGACACTGAATGCTGACTGCCTGACAGTTGTTTACTTCTGGACTCTTATCAAAACACTTACTACCATATGTAGTCTCTACAAAATATATCAGGAAAGCTATGTTTTATTAGTAAAGGTATACAATCACAAACTTCTAATTTCTATTTAATTTTTGTAAGATCTTTAAATTCTGTTTCCTGCAAAAGCTACTTAACTTTGACTTAAACACATTACTATTAGGTTAATCAGCTATACGGGTACATGACTCACAGTTGTTGTTTTTAAGATGACGATTTCCGACGAATGGCTACACCGAAGAGCAAATATATGTCACAATATCACCTATCCCTTGTACTTTGAGGTTTAAAATTGAAAGTATGAACTTAAAGAAGTACTAAGTATATCTGTAACATGTCAAATCTTCACAACTAGGTAGATGTGCTACAAAAATGTACACAGTAGAACAAATTCTTCCCTTTTAGTATGGTTCTAGATAATCAATTCAGACAGTGTATTGGAAAAAAATAAGGGTACACATGAAAATAGATTTTCGTTGCCACAAAAAAGGAGATTTACCAGGTAAAATCAGGATATTTTGTTCAATTACGACCCTTAGCGAGTGTGTTCTTATATCGAGAAATAAAGAAGGGGTCATACATTGTACACTGCATAGAGCTCCTCTAATAAGTGATTAACCGCAAATTTAGCGCAGGTGGTAGCATGCTGTTTCAGATGGATTTACAACCTGCCGTTTAGTACCAAATTTTCAGCTCTTGGCATTTTAATGAAAATGTGGTCATATATCTTACATTTTACATTTTTGATATTTGATGTACTTTGGTAAAAAGAGCGACTTTCATACAGACAAAAATGATCAATATGTAATGCGTCCATACATACGGCCGCCAATAAACTACTATTTTGACCAGTTGTTTGGTGGGTTTCCATTAAAGATAGTACCAAAATAATGTATTTATCAATAGCCTACCGAAAACAGTTCCTGTATTACTCCATTGCCTATCTCTTACGGTTCCTGAGTTTGTCTTGCCAAAAAGATGTCGAGTTTTTTGACAAACAGTTTTTTTCTCAGTAAAATTAGGTATCAATATCGCCCTCAGATATTCTTGATACCTGTTTTTTTTACTGTTAAAGCTTTATTCTTTCACATTTTTTTTAACACCTTGGGGAAAACAGTCTGACCTAAAACGGCGAAAATCATTGTATTTTCACTGCTGTAGGAAAAGACTGTGATAATCGGTGTGGTTACAAACCAGTTAGTAATAATAGCGATCTGTTCAGTACAATGCGTCTTTCTTGTACATATTAAACAAAATGCAAATGCAAACAAACAGAACTGATGAAAATGATAAGAATTAGTCATTTTCCGCGTAAACATTGTGCCCCGATTAATTAAATGAATGTTATTCTATTTGCATTCAGTAAAAATCAAAAATTAGATTTTTTCCTCTGATATTCAGAATATCTCCACCAAAATGGTACTTGATATTTTTTCTATATTTGTAATAACACAATGTTTTATTATAACACTTTACGGTTATTTTAAAAGTGGTTAGGAGAACTACTAGGTAAATAAATTTTACTTTAGCAGAATTCGGTGTAATATACACGGATCACGTTAAGTATATTGCATGTAGATAAATATTTTAGGAACATACCTGAAAAAATAATGGAACATAATATGAAAGGAATCCATAGTGATTTCATTTTGCAACCTAAACAAGGCTTGAAAATGTACTTAAGGAAAACAATTATCAAGATATTACGGCATTAATAAGGAAGTGAATACTTGGAAATTCCAAATGTGGCGTAAAATAAGGAAGTTTAAGAGGCGATAGGTTTGGAGTTCATATATGCATGAATATTTAAACTCTTATTTAACAGCAAAGGATTTCTGCTGCTCTATCGGTTCAGTTAATACATATTATGTAATTATTGTTTACTGCGAAACTCATATTTAATAAATGAAATATAATCGTATGTCATCTTTAAACCCATACATGGCCTCGTTTCAGAAGTCGCGTAACTTCCTTTTTAAAAAATTAGACTTTGTTAAAATATTTCCCGATAACAGGTGTAGATAAGAATGATCTTTAACGATAAATATATTACTGAAGGTAGAAAAGGTATAAATTTCCGAATTACATGACCTCAAAAAACCGTAAATCGACTAAAAGTTATCTATTTAGTAACATTTCAACCGACAATTTCGTAGAAAAAAAACATCCACCAGTCTTTAACAATAACAAGCGTCTTTAATTCTTTTTAGGTTGCTACATGTAGGACTACTACGTTGCACATCAGTGTGACCTATTGCCTTGTCTGTTTTCTAGTTAGTTCACTTTATGTCTATGGGAGTCTAGGATGATGTTTATTTCGCTGAACTTTATTACTCTTTATTTAGGGGCCAACTCCGACCTGCCGTTGGGTGTGGGGTTTCCTCACCGTTCTTTGAAGATCTTATGTTGGCTTTGAGTTGTTATTACTCCCCTTTGGGTCGTTGTCTCTTTGACACATTCCCCGTTTCCCTTCTTTTTCCTGTTTTTGCGATTTCATATTTTTTTTTAATTTAAAGACTAAATAATGAGAATATTTTGTTATTTGAAAAATAAGACGTATATCAATGATTTTTTCAGTAACTTTATGAAATAAATTCTGGTATTGTTCCTGACTCCATATAATGTGTTTTCAGAGCATTTCCGCAAGTGATATTACCAGAATATCTTGTCTTCGCAGGTAGTCAGGTTCAAATATGAAAAGCATGACCGGAAACCATAGTACATAGACAAAATGTGAAGAAACGCTTCAAAAAGGTTAAAGAACTTACTTTCTATTTTTCTCGTTTTTTCTGGGACTCGTATATTACTGTGTGTGGACGTACTCATCACTGCGCTAATATTTGAGTAATTGGTTTTGTCATGTAACATGATATAGTTTAACCGAGTTATAGATTCGATTTCACGGATGATAATCAATCCAATGTGTACAAAAAGGAAAAAAAAAGAAAAGAAAGGGCTGTATGATTGCAATTAAGGTAAAAAAAAACCATATAGCCATAACAACATTCTTTGCAGTTACATATTTAATAATAGCATATCAACGTTAATCGGGGCATTGTGCAAACAAGACTTTAATAAATAAATGCTATTTTTGGTGACATGTACACAATTTTTTAACTATATTTCTCATATTTATTACATAGACTAATTTTAATGTGCAAATTAATGTCTGAAGTCTTGGGGTTTTTTTATTATCATTATTTTGTCCAGTTCGAAATCTGTCCTATGGAAGGATAGAGGGAACAAGTGATTTTTTTTGTCTCGTGGCCACGAGATACTTTCTTGCTCAAGCGCGACATACTTCTACCGGCAAAATTCACAGTGAAAGACCGATGAATCTTTTATTAAAGAGATAGTGTCTCATGTGCATTTACTACATATTCGTTCTTTTTTAATTTATAAATAAACAATAACAGAATTTAGAGTGAATGCACATGATACAAAGTCTTTACAAATAAGGTAAAACCAAGCAATGGAACAACGCTTTTATTGCTGTTCTTCTTCTTGAAGTCGCCATGAGGCCTTTAAACAATGAGGTTTACTCATATTTCATAGTAAGTTCAAGACTGCCCCTATAGGGCTAGCATTAGTGTAAGCGATGTCGAAAACTGTTACTAAAAATAGAACATAGGGGTAAATTGCTGTTTTTGCAAATAACTCAAAAACCGTTACAGATATCAAAAATCTGACTTGGGGATAAAATACTCAGCATAGCAAGCCCTTCCTGCATTGATAAATGAAAAAAAAATACAAATTGAATAAAAAATATTGCGTTAGAATGACAAATTATACCAATTGAATAAAATATATTGCATTTGAACAACAATTATATCATTTGATTAAAAATATTGCATTTGAATGAAAAAATATGCCAATTGAATAAAAAAAATATTGCATTTAAATGAAAAAAATATACCATTTGAATAAAAAAATATTCCATTTAAATGAAAAAAAATATGCCATTTGAATAAAAAAATATTGCATTTAAATGAAAAAATATACCATTTGAATAAATAATATTGCAACTAATATCATGCCATACCATGCTGTGCGGACTTCAAAACTGGTGTTGAAAATTGTTTGTTGACCGCGATTTTCAAAATGGCCGCGTAAAAAAAGACGGGAAAATTCAACATTGTTCGATTTCAATGAAATTTGGTTTCCAAGTAGATATTGATGTTGCGACTTCAAAACCGGTGTTGAAAATTGTTTGTTGACTGCCATTTTCAAAATTTCCGCCAAAAAAGGTGGGAAAATTCAACATTGTCCGATTTCAATGAAATTTGGTTTCCAAATAGATATTGATGTAATAAAATCAAAACCGGATTTGAAAATTGTTTGTTGACCGCCATTTTCAAAATGACCATAAAGAAAATGCGGGAAAATTCAGCATAGTCTGATTTCAATGAAATTTGGTTTCCAAATAGATATTGATGTCGCAACTTATAAATATGCTGTTGAAAATTGTCGTTGATCGCCATTTACAAAATGATGTCTCAACTTCAAAACTTGTGTCGAAGTTGGCCCTTAGCAAGAACGTTTTTGTCAAAAAAACAACAAAGAAATATAGTAAAACATGATCAGACGAAAAATACAGTTCAAGATATTAGTGGTGCTCGAACTAATAAAGTTTGAGGGACTATAATTCAACTGTATAACATAAAATGTGAGCTTGATTGTGGCAACTAAAAGACAGGTGAGCGATACAGGCTCCTGGGAGCCTATGATTTCATTTTTCACATATGCTGTTTTTCTCATGGGTTCGGATTCGTCAACAACCATAATATTAACTGACAAAGTGTTCTTAAAACGTACCACTGTTATCCGTTGCCCGACTAGACTAAAAGAAGACAATCAAAACTTATAAACAACCACAGAGCACTCAAGTGCAAGGAAACTTTGCATTATAAAATGGTGAGATGTGGGCAAAACAATTTTAATTCGTAAAATTTACGCAATCTGTATTCGATTTTCAAGTTTGTCGTGCATCCATTTCCTGTTTCCCGATACTTTGACTATAAACTATAACTATAAAAGAAAATTCGTAAGATTTTTCTTGGCACGTGCTTTAGGAAATTATTTGAAATTTGATCTGAAGCTTGAATGATAAGTTGTTTCTTGTAAGCGGTTTTTAAGTTTGCTGCATGACTTCTTCTTTGTCGATACTTCGATTTTAACCTGAAACTTAATTTTTCGTTAAAGATTTCTCGGCTTGTATCAGTGGGAATAGTTAAAAGGTGTTCTGAAGCTTTAAAATATTGCGTAAGCAATTGTAAATTTTGTTGGGCGTCCACTTATTATGCTTACTGTTTCCGATACTTAGATTTTTAACCACAAACCAAACTAGAGGTTGTCGTAATGACAGCTATCCCCGCACGTCCTGTCTGACACAGAAAACAATTGTTTTACCCCCTGGGCATTATTTTTCTCAATATTTTGTAAATCAAACTACTGATAGTCGTTATTTTTACAAAAAATGAATTTAAGAATATATGGTTGTTAGGCAGAATTCCAAAAAATAAATGGTCTTTGAGACTTTCAGGAAAAATACCAAAACGGGAATAAAATATTTTTGAAATCCAATTAATGAAAGTGTTTGTCTTAAATTAAAGAAGCCATTTAAGTATGGTTGCTAGGTAGAATTCCAAAAACAAGTGGTCTTTGAGACTTAAATGATTTTAGTATAGCTGCTAGGTAGAATTTCAAAAAAAATAATAATAATAAGTGGTCTTTGAGACTTTCAGGAAATCTACCAAACTTGGAATCGCATTTTAGAATTCTTATTATTATAATATAATAATTCTCATTTTCCATCCAGCAATTACTAAAATACTTAATAATATGCTCAAATTAAAAAAAATATGAGTCTTATACATTTTCAGGAAATTTACCAAAGTTGGAACCGGAATCATAATTCCAAAAGGTTATTGCAAATCTACAGACTACATGCAACAATTCTTCATAACAATTTTATCCATAAATCCAAAAATGTAGGATGAGTTTGTGTCACATGCCACATGTGTCAAAATCCACATCTATGGGCCTTTGTCAAATTAAACATCTTGTAACCTCTTGTTTGCAAGATAGAGATAAAAAAAATCTGAACGCTTATTTCGCATCTACAGACTATATACAACAGTTCTACTATAAAATAGACTATATGCAACAACTCTACTACAATATTAAATCCCTAAATCTAAAAATGTAGGAGGTGTTTGAGTCACAAGAAAAGTGTGACAGACGGACGGACCGAGGACATACAGACGGAGGGTATAACAATATCCCCGAACTTTCTTCGAAAGTGCGGGGATAATTATTGCCGAAGATTTCTTAGTATTTTTCTGGTGAGAATGACTTAAGATTTAGTCATCACCATGCAAATTAAAAGATCCACAGGTGTTCCTAATAAATTTTGGAAATAACAAAAATAAAAATGCCACAATTCTGAAAGTATGATAGTGTATTCTTATGAGAAATTCTCCCAAGAATTGAAATAAAAGAGGTAAAAATTCCGTCACTCGTTATCTATCAGTTTTATACTTTCCGAGGTTGCAGTATTATATTTCACCGGTTTGTAATTCTATATAGTCTGCTATGAACTTTGGGGGTATTCTCACTTCATCAACCCATGAGTTTTCCCAAAACTTGAGTTTAATCAAAACTGGATACACTTGTGTTCGAAAATTTTACGCATTTTCTCTCGCTTCACTGAGCTCAACTTGAGAAAGAAATGAAATATCTTATACTCATGAAAGATATCCCGGTCTTAAATGTAAGTACGTTTTAATTGCTTTATTTCGTAGCCTTTCAAAGATCTGAAACAGAGACAATGTTGTGATAAAATGTGGCATTTAAGCGGTACAAGTTTAATCAAGAGAACAAGAGAAATCAATGACGTACAAATTTGGTCACTTCAGCTTCATACCAATATTTGCACAGGCTGAGTGATTGTGTCGTACCAATGGCTTTACAGATGCATATCTAAAGAATGTTTTAAGGGTTACAATAAAGTAAACACACTCACTATGATTATAGAGGGCATTGTAATTATTAAATTTCTGTTTGTAACGTCAGCATATGGTTGCATTGACAGTCCATAATTAGCAAACTACGTAACCAACATGAATGGCTTTTACTTGACCTTTGTATAAATTCCTTAACTTAGCATGTACGTCTTCAGCAGTGGAGAAATGATACCAATTCTTACCGGGAGTTTTCGCATGACATTGTCTAATGAACTACTTATAATTTTCTCTATAAAAAAGGACAAATTACATTTTAGTTCTTATTTGATTGTTCAAAAAAGTATAACTAAACAATAATAATCCAAAAGATATACACAGTGACATGACTGACATCAAACTCCCTATAAAAACAAGAATTTAGAATAAGGATTTTGTAGGTGAAATTGAGAAAAAAATCTACGATTTAGAAGTGTTGTTGCGTGTAACAAAATGCTGTCTCGCGAGGTTGTCACATAATTTCTGTAAAACGTCAAAATTAATTTCTGGTGACGTGATTTATTCGGTCCAATAAACTTTTATCAAATATAAAAAAATAACAACACAAGTTATCACATTTTATTTCTCAAATAATTCAAGCGAGGCTGGTGAAACTAAACATATACCACAGACAAAAAAGGATCCTCAGTATTTTGGAAATTGATATAGTCAATTCTAAAAAAAAACTTTGCAGATAATTATTGATGTCGATTCAAAGCTAAATGTGACGAAATCTCAATATCATTTCACGATTTGTAAAAACAATTTCGATTACTTTATTTTTTTCCCTTGTTAATTTAATGAAGACAAATCTAATTTTGAAAAAAAATGTGTATGTATACGTGTATAACTATATTTAAAAAATGTATATGTACGTTTGAATGGCACATATATTTCTTTGTCTTATATTCCAAATATTTTTATTTGATCTGCATTGAAGAGACATAAGTAGTCGAAATGGCAATATGCAGAAACTAAGTATACAGTAAAGTAAGTGGAAGCCGAACTTCGGTATTTTCTTATCAAACAAAAATAGTTTCAAGATTAACAACAGTATTGACACGACTGCTTGATATAAAATCCATAGCCAGATTTGTTTTTTTATATTTACTGAATTATGCTCATGACTATCGGACTTTATTACCAGTCAGGTGCTCCACGGTAAAAATTAATTAAAATCTGTTCCCGGGAGATGTTTTCTCGAATGAATGAGTAGGATGAAATTTTCTCAACACAACCTACCTCACATGCATGATAGCTAAAGTTACAAAATATTAACCACTGGCTGAGAAACTCGTTTTTAGTTAAGGGTAAACATAGAATAATACTATTCATTTCATCTCTAAAACCATCTTTTGAATTCATACCATAGCTTAAAATTTTTCGAATAACATAATACCGAAGTTTTTGTTAATTTGGATTCTGTATATGCGCATTTCGCCAACGCATGTTTCTTCAGCGCAGAAAAAAATATCAAATCATTGAAAACCCATATATCGAAATATGTGTAAAGACTGATAGAGAACAAATTACCAATAAGATCTAAATAGAAAAGCCAAAATCAGCTCAGGACCATGTTATGCAAGAGGGAGGTACTCCTACGTTTTTGAACAAAATTTTGTTAAATATAGATATAGCAAGTTTTCCAGTTAAAATCAGTTTTCAGGCCAGCACCAAAGTACTGTCTACTAGGTTGGTGAATATCTTCGGGGACTAACAGTCCAACAACAGAAGCATCGGCCCAGTGTTAATAAATTACATAATACCGAAGTTACTGTTGATTTGGATTCTGCATATGCGCATTTCGACAATTAACTTATGTCTCTTCAATGCAGATAAAATCAAAGTATTTGAAATTCATCAACCGAAATATGTGTATTGACTGATAGAAAACAAATCACCAATAATATCTTAATAGTAAAGCCAAAATCACCTCAGGACAGCGCTATGCAAGAGGGAGATACTCCTTAGCTTTGAACAAAGTTTTGTTAAATTTAGACATTACAAGTTGCCAGATAAAATCGAAATGACCAAAACATGATGATGATTTTTTTTTTTTTTACTTTTCCTATTTAAAAAGCATCGGTACCATGTATATTTCTAGATATCCAAATAAACATTTTCCCAAATCATATTCGTGAAGAGTTGTTTCAACGTCTCTTTTAAATAACTTTTATAATTACATTTAGGAGTCTAAATGTTCTAATTTACATTAGATGCAAATGAAATAATGTTGTCGATTTAGATCCATAAATATATATTAGTACCAGTTGATGTACAAATTTGTTCACTTAAGTTTTATGCCAATATTTGTACAGGCTACGTGTTATTATCTTTACAAGGTCTTTACAGATGCAAATCTAAAGATTGTTTAAAGTAGTAACAGTAAAGTAAACAAAATCATTATCATTACAAAGGGCATTTAATTATAAAACAACTACTTATAATGCCAGCATATGGTTGTATTGATAGTCCTTAAGGCCATAATCTAATCAGCAAGTAAGGTCATCAGTAGCAAATTAAACAATAGGATTGGCATTACCTTGACATTTGAATATATCCGTTTTCTCATCATACACAGGTTCACCAGTAGAGAAATGACGCCGATTCTTGTCAAGACGTTTTGCAAGCCATGCACATTATTAAGTACTCAAAAATTCTCTAGAAAGAGCATAATTTAAAAAAGGCAAAACACATATTATTCAATGGATCAAACAAGTACAACTAAAGAAATAATTACCCGAAGGAAACAATGTGACACAAGCAACAGACTCCCCATAAAAACAAGAAGTAAGATTAAGGCATTAGGGATGTAATAAGTTGAAATAAATAAAATCTACGATTTATAATTGTAGCTGCTGGGAAAATATGGTTGAGGAGATTGACAATTAATTAATAGGTTGTTTCTAGCTGTTGTCACCCTGTCACATGATTTGTAAACATTGCAATTAATTTCTGGTCACGTTGTTCATTGGATCCAATAAAATGTTATCAAATATATTAAAATATAACAATATATAAATAATAAATAGCTGGGAGGGTGTTAGACCAGATTGTTATCCCTTGAAAACATAGTCAACCGCGGCGAAGCAGAGGTTGACAATGTTTTTCGAGGGGTAATAATATGCTCTGTCACCCTCCCAGCTATATGTCATATATTCTATTATGCTCATTTTTTAATTGTAATTATTATTGACCCATAAAGAGAGGGAAACAGTGGAAAAAAATTGTCAACTGCCCAGCCATATGACAATTTTTGGGAATGCTACCCTCGCAGCTTTTATGAAATTCTTACATATAATAGGTTGAATTAATTAATTTTTGTGAAGAAAAATCTTCTAAAGTATAATAACACAAGTTATCACATTTCATTTCTCAAATAAATCAAATAAATCAGCTGAAACTAAAACTATACCACAGAAAAAGGTCCTCAGTATTTTGGAAATTTATATTATTCATTCTAAATAAAATGTTTGAAGATTGTTATCGATGTCCATTCAAAGCTAAATGTGAGGAAAATTTGCTTCTAACTATCGATATAATGTTTTTTAGTATTAATACAATTCCGATTACTTTTCCTTTTCTCTTGTAAATTTAATGAAGGCAAATCTAATTTGATAGATGTGTATGTATACGTGTGAAACTATTTTTAAGAAATGTATATGTATGTTTAAATGACATATATTTATTTGTCTTATATTCCAAATGTTTTGATTTGATCTGCATTGAAGAGACATAAAAATAGAATAAAAAAGAAAACAGGAAACACAAACAAAGGCCTAAAAACATAGTCACATGCCACAAAGTTACAAGGGACTGTACAAGAAAAACCCACAATAAAAATACAAAAGACACACGTTAACAACGATGGGAACTCGTAAGTATACAGTTACTTCGGTATTTTCTTATCTAACTCAAATAAATTCAAGATCAATAACAGCATTGACACGACTGTTCCAACACGTTAAAACAGTAATTACTTCATATCAAATTCAAAGCCAGATTTATTTTTATCTATTAACAGAATTATGCTCATGACTATCGGGCTATATTACCAGTCTTGTGTTCCACGGCAAAAATTAATTAATGTGTCTCACTCATCACACTTTTAATTAGTAGAATGAAAAAATTACAGGAAACACCTACAATGGCCGAAAAACATAGTCACATTCCACAAAGTAACAAGGAACTGCATAAGAAAAACCCACAATAAAAATACAAAAGTCAAATGTAACTAACGATAGGTTCTAGGGATAGCTGAGTCAGTGTCAGATTTCGGAACTCTCCAGTTCAATGTCTTGAAGAATTTTGCATATGGACCCCACTTTTCATTTCATGAATGTTTTTTTTTTTATATCAAATAAAGGCACCTGACAAGTTTTCATAAAATTCTTGATATAACTTCATAGCTATCAGACAAAAATACTCACAATGTTAAATTAGGGAAAATGCAGAGAAATCCATTTCCCGCCAAATTTTTAATGTCTTATATCTGTGTTAAAAGCACGTGGACCTATTTTTTTCTTTTTTACATTTTCATTAAGTCTACAATGCTTAATCAAATTTAATGTAGTCTTCCGCCATTTTGAATTTGTTTTTTATACTGTTTCTAAATATGCTTTCTAATTATGCAAAATAGTTTTATTTGTAATGTATTATATGTAATTAATATTATATCAGTGACACAAAAAGCAAAGGATCTACATTGACTTGATTTTACATGTATTCATCTACTAAGATGAGGTATGATATTTTGATAATTAAATAGTTCGGAAGAGGATATATGAAAAAGGGAGATAATCTGATAAAAATATTTCATATATAGATATCACTATGAAAATTCACATTTTACAAATGTTTGTNGATTGTTATCAATGTCCATTCAAAGCTAAATGTGAGGAAAATTTGCTTCTAACTATCGATATCATTTTTTTTAGTATTAATACAATTCCGATTAATTTTCCTTTTCTCTTGTAAATTTAATGAAGGCAAATCTAACTTGATAGATGTGTATGTATACGTGTGAAACTATTTTTAAGAAATGTATATGTAGGTTTAAATGACATATATTTATTTGTCTTATATTCCAAATGTTTTGATTTGATCTGCATTGAAGAGACATAAAAATAGAATAAAAAAGAAAACAGGAAACACAAACAAAGGCCTAAAAACATAGTCACATGCCACAAAGTTACAAGGGACTGTACAAGAAAAACCCACAGACACACGTTAACAACGATGGGAACTCGGAAAAGCCGGACTTGGTACCGGCACTAACAAAAGCCAGCGGTAGGGTTTAACCGGTTTATGGGTACCCAAACTACTAAAAGGAAAAAGTGGGACAAAACGTACTTTTGAAAGATGGATCAAGAAGTGCTCGCCGCTAAACTGCCAGTTAGCCCAAGGAGCTGTGTCTGCTGGTAAATCACTCGCACTACGGAAGAAAAATCAAACTCAAAACTCCCAGATGGGTTTGTAAAGAATCATCATGTACTTCAGTAGACATAGATAGTATCAGTGAAAGGCCAGTATTCGTGTAAAACCTTCAGGTCATTTGATCCCAAAGCCAATTTAACGGACACGTGCAGAATATCCTGTCGATATCCCCTATTGCACAAAGAATGTCAGTTACGTCGAATTGGTCACATGCATAAGGTAAGTATACAGTTACGTTGGTATTTTCTTATCTAACACAAATAATTTCAAGATCAATAACAGCATTGACACGACTGTTCCGACACGTAAAAACAGTAATTACTTCATATAAAATTCAAAGCCAGATTTATTTTTTTCTATTTACAGAATTATGCTCATGACTATCGGGCTATATTACCAGTCTTGTGTTCCACGGTAAAAATTAATTATGGTGTCTCACTCATGACACTTTTAACTAGTAGAATAAAAGGATTACAGGAAACACCTACAATGGCCGAAAAACATAGTCACATTCCACGAAGTAACAAGGAACTGCACAAGAAAAACCCACAATAAAAATACAAAAGACAAATGTAACTAACGATAGGAACTAGGGATAGCTGAGTCAGTGTCAGATTTCGGAACTCTCCAGTTCAATGTCTTAAAGAATTTTGCATATGGACCCCACTTTTCATTTCTTGAATGTTTTTTTTTTTATATCAAATAAAGGCAACTGAAAAGTTTTCATAAAATTCTTGATATAACTTCATAGCTATCAGACAAAAATACTCATAATGTTAATTTAGGGAAAATGCAGAGAAATCCATTTCCCGCCAAATTTTTAATGTCTTATATCTGTGTTAAAAGCACATGGACCTATTTTTTTCTTTTTTTACATTTTCATTAAGTCTACAATGCTTAATCAAATTTAATGTAGTCTTCCGCCATTTTGAATTTGTTTTTTATACTGTTTCTAAACATGCTTTCTAATTATGCAAAATAGTTTTATTTGTAATGTATTATATGTAATTAATATTATATCAGTGACACAAAAAGCAAAGGATCTACATTGACTTGATTTTACATGTATTCATCTACTTAGATGAGGTATGATATTTTGATAATTAAATAGTTCGGAAGAGGATATATGAAAAAGGGAGATAATCTGATAAAAATATTTCATATATAGATATCACTATGAAAATTCACATTTTACAAATTAAATGGAAAACAAAGTCGGTGACCCCTTATTTTTCTTTATATTTTTTTGAAAGTATGTTAAAAGGGCTAACATATGAGTTAAATAGAAAGAAATCTATGGAATAGTTTTAAAGATAACAACAAAATACCATTTTCCCTATATATATTTTGTATTCATTAGAAATATTTGATTATTTTGATTTCAGTTATTTTAAAAACAAGTACGGTGACGCCCTTTTTTATTTTCTTATTTCAATACTAATATGATAAGGAAACTTTCCTGGGAAAAATAAAGAAAATCTTTTTGGAGTACCAATCTACCTTAAATAGGTTTCGAGAACTCTTTGATGTTAACAACATCAGGAGTGAGCCTCATTAATATCAGTTCTCGAGTGGATGAGTAGAATGAAATTTTCTGTACAAAGCATACCCCATGATAGCTAAAGTTACAAAATGTTAACCATTGGCTAAAAAAGACATAGTTCAGGGTAAAATTAAAATAACATTAATCATCTTATCTGTAAAAGTCATATTTTGATTTCATATAGCCTTGAAATTTTTCGAAATGACAAAAAAATAATTATTTTTACTTTTCCTTTTAAAAAATATCGGTAAGTTGAATATTTCTAGAATAAAAATATTTTTCAGTATTATTGCAAATTAACTATTCAGGTTATGTTTTTCATTTGAAGGAAAGAGAACTATTGAAGCTAGCAAACAGCGTTTATTTATATATATAATCTGATTGGATCTTTGCAACTTTTATAGCGTTTTGTTGTTGATATTTATCTCTGATTAAAATTAGTAGTTTTAGATGATTACGTTAATTCCAGTTATCAAAAGACAATCATCTATTATCTTCACAGAGTCTATGATTTTTCAATCAAATCGGTCTATTTTCAGTTTTGATCTTTTGTTTCATTTTGTATAAAGTCTTGTAAAACAAGTTCTCTTGATCTTTCGGTACAATATTTTTTCAATTCAATTATTAACTTCAATCAATAACTGAAATTAATGGGAACGTTGGATTTATTTCATAAATTGCTTTGCTCTGTATTAGAGACATTGGGTCAACTTCGTTGCAAGTTCTTCATATACAAAGAGTAATAAAATTACGTAACACATTTGCTACCATTTATACCAAATAATTGTTAACATTTATGGTTTTCGCGCTTAAATACGTGTTAAGATATAATAGATAGTTTTGCCTTTAAGAGGGTAATTTTAAAACGATTTTAACTTGAAAGATAATTTATATTGAAGATGTGTACGAAGGTTCCATATATGAACAGGGCATCATTTCGAAACGGTCTAAGAGAAGCCCCTCAAGTTTATGCGCATGCAAGAAAATTGCATATACGGTTTCCAAGTTTAGTTGACTAGTATTATCATGAGCTTACTTTGTATAGACATTTGTTTTTTTTAATTTGCTGAAATTCTCAAACAAAAATAAGTTTTAAATTCAGTGTAGTAGCCACACTTTACTAAACATAAAGATGGTGCTTGACCATTTCCTTCAGTGATTTTCACTATTCCTGTAATCTAACCAATAGTATGAACCTGAAACGCAATATTCAGTTTATAAAAATTAAAAGTATTATTTTTAGGGACGTCAAATGTTAGTTGAAACAGTTAAATAAAAACAGTCTTTTAGATTTTATTCGAAAATGAAAGATCAATAAAGAATAATTATGTCATAAATTGTAAAAATGATTGCGTTCCAATCTGAAGTTTTAGATTATTTAACTAAGCTACATTTTTGTAATTGCTTTATTTTTATGTATTCGTTTGCACTGCTAGTTTACATTATATTTTAATAACAGGGTCAATTTGATACTTAATGGAAAGAGTAAGAAGTACAGTTTCGAACAAACTGTAGATGCCTTTTTAATTCAGTTCAAATTAATATGTTTATGAAACATTTACTTGCGTGTGTAAAATAATGCATAACCCTTGCGACGAGTGCCATAACTGAGCTGGTAAAAATAAAGCCTACCCTTCCGGAGCACCTTATCACAACTCCATATTCTAATAAAAAAGTTTTTTTCTTAAAACGCCGATAGATTTCATTTAGTAAAAGTCCAGGTATGATGCTGAGGGTGGTGTATTGATGGTCTCTTGAGTCTATAATTTGTGTTATATAAGTAGCAAATAACAAAATACCGAAGTTACTGATAATACAATTTCTGCATATGCGTATTTCGACAACTTATGTCGCTTCAGTGCAGATGAAATTAAATATTTGGAAGAGCATTAACCGAAATACATGTAGAAGCTTGAGGTAATCTTTATATTTAGGATTGTTCACTCAATGAATATTATAGCTCCTTTGTTTACTACTTTTGGATTATGGCTTTCTATATTATTTGATGCCAATGCTGCTGATGAGAGGTTACTCCTTGAAACACGTGTACTTCATAACCAAATTTACTGTATCTTATGCAACTTTGGTATTTATGTATTTTGATCGAAAACTAGAATTCAAGAACCTGGATGCTTTTATTTCTTTTTCTGAACTAAAAGTTGCATGAACATGGCTTTATCCGAATAATGGAAACAATCAGCCAAAGTGGACTTGCATTTAGTTCCAAAGATCTCAGAATAGTCTGAAAAAGAAAGGATATGGGGTAAATGTCAAGGAGACACTTGTCAGCCAAAAAGTCAGTGAGAACCGAACCGTCGGTCTAAAACGAACAATCCAAGGACAATAGCAACGTCGGAAAAATCAACAAATATGTTGTCTTCTTACTTTCACAGCATTGCAACGATGAAGTAAGTCATTTTTTCTATATCACCAAACATTGTGTGTGTGTGTGTGTGTGTACAGAAAGACAGACGTACGTAGTTTAATCCCGTAGCATTAATCTATCTTTTGGAGAGTAGGTAGAAAATTCAAGAATCCACATCCACATCTATTCACCTATAAGTTGAGTATGCTTTACCCTATATTATTTAATGTGCAATTTTATATACATTTTATATAAACATACAATGCTGTATCTCATCAGTTTTGTATTATAAATAGATATCTAATAATTATACATATATTTTGTGTCTCCTTTTCGGTTTAATTCGATCTGCAGCAAAGAAATATTAGTTATCGGAATGATCATCATCAGAAACTAAAATTTAAATCAATTTCGATATTTATATATATTAATGTTTTTTCCATAATTGTATGCATTTATCCTGTTTAGATTTTCTTCATAAATCATATCTGTCTGAATTGGAAAAAAGACTCACGAAAAATCGTGCAGATATTGGGGATATTTAAAGTCCCTGGTCTCCCTATAAGAAAGTTATACGAAAATGTAACTAAATGTTTTGAAAATCGCGGTCCGTCTGTTCTTCGTTGGCAATTTTTATCATTTAGTATTTGCAAAAAAAATACACCTCTAATTTTATAGAATATATGCCCAGACTAAAAATCTTTCTGATTTCCGATGGCCATGAGAATGTTTTCAGATCTGAAGTATCAAACAAGAGGCTCTCAAAACCATGTATCGCTTATCCGGACCATATCCTTTTGATGAACCAAGAGACAATCATTCCAATATTATGTTAATACTGGATTCCACCTTCTAAGATGTACAACTGTTTTGAAAGGGGACACCGATATACTATTTTGGTCATTCTTGGTTTCCAGAAGACTATTGAATGCATAAATCCAATAGAGTTCTTTGCATAATATGTTCTAAGCAGGTGGGCATCTTTGATGAGAATGGAGTATAAAAATTACAAACTTTAAAGGAAACTACCACGGACTATATATGGATCCTATTAGCTCAATGGTTTCAAAGCAACTGCAGTAGAATACATAAATCAAAGTCCAGAGACAAGGCAAGAAGACGAAAGACGCTACACAACCACAAAACGCAACACTACAAATACAACAATAAAAACTAAAGCACTTACAGTGTGAACTCTAAAAAAGAGTGACATCAGATGCTCCGGAAGGGTTAGCATGTCCTGCTCTATGTGAGGCATATATTTTTAAGGATCTGTTACATGTATGAACTGGTTATTGTCATTTTTCTAACCCGAGTCAAAACCAATTGAAAACATGGTACGTGTAACTTCTCTAACCCTCAAACAGTACCAAGTAGAAGTTTTGAAAAGTTTTTGTAATCACTTTAGTATTCAAACATTGAAAAGACAGATCGTTACCACAAACATCACTGACTAAGACAAAACTAAAATTTAACAAGACAACAACAAAAAACTAAAACACTGACAGTGTGAACTCCCATAAAAACCGAGAGCGACATCAGGTGGTCCGAAATGGTAAGCATGTGATGTTCTGAATACAGCACCCATCACACTGTCAGTGGGTCAACCCAGGGTGAAGTCAGAATCGGTAATGTCAAATCCGAGAAGACGTGAATCATACCAACATTTGCGACACCGACATTTCATATCTATCTATGGTGTTGTGGTGACGGCCATAGAATTTCTGAAGGGACGAAAGTAACAACGGCTGAACATAGCCCTGACTCAGCAGTTTTTGTGACAGTGCATTTGCTCTTTCCACAAAGTCACTGTATGAACTACAAGCTCTACAGTGACGAATTGATTGTAAAATGTATGCTGGAGATGTAGGTATATTGCTGCTGAAAAAAGGGAAACTTCACAATTGGGAAGCCAAAATTATAATGTTTGTCACATAATCTAGAATTCAGACGTCCATGTTCGTAATTGTATAAAAAAGCAGAATTGGGTGTATCGGTTGTCTCTTTAATTACAAGTTCAATGGGTTAGATCCGATGTAAGTATTCTTTAAATCTTGGGTTATTAAGCAAAAGCACATCGTCTATATATCTGAAAGAGAAATTAAAAGTCTGGGCCAGTTGTTTTTTGTATCTGTTACATGTATTAGCCCTTGCAAAAACTTTGCTTCATACAAATAAAGGAAAAGTTCAGCTAAAAGTAGCGCACAATTTGTTCCCAAAACGAATCCCTATTGTTTGTTGAAAAATGCGGCCTTCACATTCAACAAAAATGCAGTCGATAAAAAATTCAAGCATCTTTATCACGTCATTTTCACTGTATTTTTGTTTGACTCAGTATGGTTCTTAACAAAATATGTTTTATCTTTTCCCATTACCAAATAAGAATACCTGCATTTTCCGTTGTTTGGTACAGAAACATTCATCTATTAGATCGGAAATAACTGTTTTAAGTTTATTATGTCGAAATATCAAACGTCTGAATGCTATTGCAGTATTCAATAGTGTTTCAGGGGAGCTGTTCAAGGAGATCTTTGGACTGAGTTTTAAAAATCCACATCTGATTCACGCCGCTCGTAGAATAGGCTTTTGCAGTAGCTTTTCAGATCATCTCTAACTGCAGTCAATAAAGTGGTAAGCAGTTTGGATAGGGGCCTTGTGGTGTATCTGTCAGATCCTGCAATGAATTTCATAGAAGATCTTTGAATGCATTTTACATTGTTTCTTATGCTAAACTGTGCTCTGCACTGGCGGCAATCTTAAATAAGGTAGGAATACAAAAATCACAATCTCTGAACGGGACCACCCAAGGACTATAGGGTCTGTAAGTCTCGTTCAAATTTGTAACTTCCAGGCACATAAATTGTACCCGAAAGTTACATTTTTAACAAAAATATATGTGACGTTTCATACAAAATCTTGAACGGCATAATCCCCAGACGTCATTTTTTTGGTGGCAAACGTTTTCGAATTGCAATCTTATCGTGAATTCTCGGGGATCACATGCCGAGACTTACAGACCCTATTGTTACCAAGTTTGGTTCAAATTGGTTCAGTGGTTTTCGATAGGGTGATCCCCTATGTTCCCGATGTTTAACTATGTTTACCGCTGGCTGCTATCTTGGATGTGGTAAGTGTAAGAACTGTTACATAAAAATCACAAACTTTGAAGGGGGGCCACCCAAAAACTATTGTCACCTATTTTGATTCTAATTGGCTCAATGGTTAGAGATGAAGATCTTTGAATTCATTTCCAAAAGTGTCCCGCTGGCAGCTATTTTGTATGAGTTGCAGACAAGCTGGACACATTTTTTGAGGGAGACCACCCAAGGACTATTGTGATCACGTTTGATCCAAATTGGCTTACTAGTTTCAGAGGAGAAGTTCTTTGAATGAATGTCCCATAGGGTCTCTATGTTAAACTTTGTTCCCCTTTGGCAGCTTTCTTTGGACAAGCCGACAAGGAGACCATTCAAGGACTATTGTGACCAAGTTTGGTTCCAATTGGCTCAATGGTTTCAGAGAAGCCTTTTGATTGTATTTGCCACAGAGTAGAACTATGTTTACGGCCGTCATCTTGGATAAGGTGCGGACAAGCCGGACACAATTTTTGAAGGGGACCGCCCAAGGACTATTGTGACCATGTTTTGTTCCAATTAGCCTTGTGGTTTCAGAGGAGATCTTTGAATGAAAAGGTAACGACGGATGCTAAGTGATGGAAAAGGCTCACCCTGAAATAACCAGGTGACTTCAAAAGAATGAAGAAAGATTTTGGATTGAATTGTCTTGTCTAACTGACGATTCATTTTTCAAAATAAAAAAATATGTAAAATTCTACACAGATCGATGCACATTATTGGTTTTAAGATTTCAATTATTTTTTTTTTATTTTGTATATCGCGTATAAAGAGTAATAACGCTTTTATGATGTCAAGTCATATCCACAATGTCCAAATTTATTTCAGTAAATGTTTATGCTCTCTCATAATATCGTAAAATTATACAATTCATGACGGTATTTTTTGTATTTCTTAATTATTCTGTGGCTTGCGTGGGATGAGATAGCCTTTATCTTAACTTATCATGAAACAAGGAAATTACATCTTACAGCCATTTCAAATTATTTCCGTATCAAATCGGTGAAACATTCTGAAGGATGATGATAAGGCAATGTACATATCAACACATAAGCAGATAACTTTGCCTCTTCGTCATTGTAACCGTAGGTTGTTATTATGTCATATTAAATCTGGTATAAAATGGTCTGAATTCAGTTATAATTTTGAACCTAGTCCCTTGTGAATTTCATTGCTTTTTTCGCTCTGCATACTCATCATATTAAAAAGGACAAGCCAAGTTCGATTAAAGGCCAGCATATATATGTAATTAATTAGAAGTAGACAGAAAAAAATATATGTTCTTCAACTAAACTTGGCCACGCATTTATCACGAAGAAAACGTAGACTGTAACATAGTGCGAGTGGTGACAAGTGTTTATTTCCACAGGTAAATAATTTTCACTTTATTCCCGGTTAATCTGCAACACGTATCGCCAAAATTGCATATCATGAATTATTATGTATATGTAAATGGTAAAAAATCGTAAATATGTTCATTTAACATCGGAATTTGTCCCATCGAAATTTGGGGTTTGAAGATCTTGACATTGTGTTTTAAATTCCATATATTTTCATAAAAAATTTAACTTCCGGGTTCAATTTAATTACCTAAAAGTTTCTAAATAATACCATGATTGAAGACCTTATTGATGAAAAGGTATATGAAAAGTTTTAATGTATTTGTGACAATTTCAAACTTATCATTCTTCAGTGCAGATCAAATCAAGACCTTTGGAAGTCCGCAAATATATGTAAAAATGTCTGATGGTGAACAAAAAAATAAAAGAAACAACTAGGATCTTAAAGAGAAGCCCAAAATAGCTTAGGACAGAGATATGCATAAGCACGAGGAAGATACACCTCAATTAGTGTTTAATAATTTTTTTCAAAAATTAAGATATTGCAAGTTCCCAAATAATATCAATTAGTGGGTTAGCACTGACTACTGGGTTGGTAAATACCATCAGGTCCAAATGTTAACAAGCAAAGGCATTATCAAGAGGTAATAAATAACAAAATACCACAGTTACTTTTTAATAACAATTAAATAGTAAATAAGAAGAAGTGTCGCAATTTCAGCCGAGCATTCCGATAAAACATGCACAAAGTGTTGGGGTCCAACCTGTGATTCAAAATTCATTTTTACTTTGTATACTTGAATGAACATGTTTCTTTTTTTTCTGTCTACGACCTTTCCATAGCAGTAGCTGTTAAGTTGCTACCGGATCAACCTGACTTATCCAGTCATTTCTTTTGAAATACCTACATCAAGGCAGGACCATTGCGGCTGACAGATTTCCAGAGGTTTTGCACATCTCTTTTCTTTTTGCTCTTTATATTTTGGCTCTTGACAATTCTGATTAGTAATTTCGTTATTATTGTCATCTACACAATGTGACAAAAAATCCTGTGAAGTTTGCATGAAATCAGTTTAAGGACGTACATGTAGAAGAGGTATTGCCTACAAACATAATTTTACTAAATATAAAAATGACCACACGACCACAATGCATTCTGTGAAAACTAAAGGTGGATCATTCTTTTTGCATCTATTTATATGTCTTGTACAACAACAATGTACAAATGTAGGTATTATTGTCAACAATCCTGTGAAGTTTTGTTCCGATTGCGAAAATGACAATTTTAGGCTGTCAATTCCTTTCAGATAAACAATCCTCGTCATTTGACCTAGTTTTTATGCCTAACTTATCAGTTGTGATACAATAATGGAAAATAAAACATTTAAAGTCCATAAAATTTTGATTTTCGGTATAAAATTTTTGAAATATGGAAATTTTCTGAATTTAAGATTTTTTCACAATTTCGACTTTATGGTCGTAAAATTCTGAATGCATATTTAATAATTGCCGATGTAATAATGATTTATGATATGTTAGCAACAAGTTCTGTGCAAACATTTTTTGTTTCAGGCTTATTGTAGGTTCAGAAATGTCAAAATTAGCACCCCTCCCCCTAAAAATTAAGGGAAAATATGAAATATTCAGGCTCTAAATGATAAAAAATAAGGTTTAATTGGAATTCTAGTGTGTATTTAACTAAAGTTGACATACAGAAGATCATTAAAGTAGATTTAAACTTTTTAAGAGGTCTCTTTTTGACTCTTCTGCTCGAAATTGTATGCAAAATGGCAATTTTCCGTTTTTCAGAATCTCTGCTGTTTTGACTTTTAGATGCAAATATTTCAAGAAATTGATATATAACTTGAAAATATTGATTAAATATCCTTTCATTATATCTGAGCCATAAGAAAATGTGTTTTTAAACATTTTAGACAAACTACAGTCTCATAAATTACAAACATATTACCCCTTACCACAAATATTCAACCCAATTTATTTCATTTTATTCAGCTTGAAAAGCTTAAACATTGTATAAAGGTCCAATATCATATCACTGCAAACACCAAAATACACAAAAGCTCCCATATATCACAAAAAGATCATGTGCGTGGTTTATTGGCAGTAATACAACAATTCAACTTTGAATTTTGTAAAATTGCGAAATGCTGAAAATTCCCATTTTTTTCACGCAAATCGGCCATGATATACAATTTTACCCATATTTTCGCGTTAAAATTGCATATTGCGATATATAAAAATAATTTTTTTAAAGAAAGTAAAAAACATTAGTATGTTTTGTTCATATAAATGTACAGCCAGGCATATTCTGGGGATTTTAATCATCATTTTCTTGGGGTAGGGGTAAAATTTTCGGTATTTAGAGTCACATTGAACACTCCTTGTTTTTCTAAACATTGTTTTTACATAACTTATTTATCGGTTAGGACAATGAATTGTCATATCTGCATTTAAATCATCCATATTTGCCATATATAACTATTTAAAAGTGCATTTTGGATAATTTGAAATGCTGAAAATTCCCATTTTTCATCAATTCTGTACAAAATATTGAGATAAAGCTGACAAGTGGCTTTTAAAATGAGAAATCTTGATAGAAATTATGCAACAATGTTATATGCAATGCAGATTTTGCGTGTTTTTGGTTATTTTTATGCGAATATAGCAAAAACAAATTGACTATTATAGGGAAAATTTGTTGGGGTAGAGGTAAGTTTTTCAGTATTTAGAGTCGCATTAAACACTCCTTGTTTTTCTAAACAGTATTTTAAGACAACTAATGTATTGCTTAGAACAGTTAAACGGCATATTTGCAGATGAATCCTCAAGATTTGACATAAATTATGATTTAACAATGAACTTTGGACAAATCTGAAATGTTGAAAATTCCGAATTTTCATTAGTTTGGGCCAAGTATTGAGTTTAAGTCAAAAGTGGCTGATGTAATTCATGCAATTAATTCATGATGTAATTCATGCAATATTGTCATATATAAGACGCATTCTGGGTGTTCTGGTTATTTTTATGCTAACATAGACAAAAAATTGACAATTTTAGGAAATATTTGTTGGGGGTAGAAGTAAGATTCTCTGTATTCAGGGTCTGTTAAACATTTCTTGATATTCTAAACACTGTTTTAAGACAACTC
>MJUU01030355.1:0-38743 GCA_002080025.1 Modiolus philippinarum
ATCTTCAGAAAGCAAAATTATATTATCCATATGATCTTTACACTTTACAAAAAAATATATGAATAGGTTGCAAAATTTCATAAAATATATGAAAGGGCCTCTCTTTTCACCTTGGCAAAATATATGAATAGGATTGGTTTGAATTTTACTGTCCGCACACCCGTACCAAAATTTATGTTAAGTTACCCCCCCCCCCCGTGATTGTGATTATTTCTCTTGTTATCTCCGCAGACAACTCCTGGCAAAGCGCTCAGGTGATAACGTCAAGTGATAATCAAAATGGTTATGGAGGGGGAAATTATAAGGTATTACAATATGTTCTATCGTGTTTTCTATATCTGCTATGTTATCTTTTCGGCTGTCCCAATATGCAGTTGTTTTTTTTTCTTTTCTTTATTTAAAATTTTGTCAATTTTGATTGTTGCTTTTTTAGCTCACCTGACCCAAAGGGTCAGTGTGAGCTTTTGCCATCACTTGGCGTGCGTCGTCCGTCGCCCGTTAATTCTCACATTTTCATCTTCTCCTCTTAAACCACTGAAGTAAATTCAACCAAACTTTACAGGAATGATGAATGAAAGGTCTTTACAAGGAGTGCTCATTTCGTTCCGATCCGATAACAAAACATGGCCGCCAGCGTGGAACTTAGGTTTTACATTGGACCCTATGAAAAATAACATTTTCATCTTCTCCCCTGAAATGGCTGAAGGAAATTCAAACAAACTTAACAAGAATGGTGTACCGAAGGTCCTGTATAAAATTGCTCATTTCTTTTCGATCCGATAAAAACATGACCGCAAGCGGGGAACTTAGTTTTAACATTGGAGCCTATGGGAAAAAGTCACATTTTCATCTTCTCTTCTGAAATGGCTGAAGCAAATTCAACCATACTTTACAGAAATGATGTACCGAAGGTCCTTAACAAAGATTGCTCATTTCGTTCCGATCCGATAAAAACATGGCCGCCAGCACGGGACATTGTTAAACATTAGACCCTGTGGTGAAAATCAAATTTTCATCTTTTCCTCTAAAACCGCTTAAGCAAATTTAAGCAAACTTTACAGGAATGACGTATTAAAGTTACTTTACAAAGATTGCAAATTTTTTTCCGATCCGACAAAAACATGGCCACAAGCGCCGAACTTAGGTTAAATATTTGAACCTATGGGGAAACAAATTACATTAGGTTAAATATTTGAACCTATGGGGAAACAAATTACATTTTCATCTCCTTTCTGAAACCGCTAAAGCATATTCAACCAAACTCTAGAGTAATGATGTATGGAAGGTCCTCAACAAAGATTGCTTATTCCGTTTCAAAACAGGGCCACCAGCATAGAACATAGTTAGACAATGGACCCTATTTGAAAATCACATTTTCTTCTTCTCCTCTGAAACTACCGTAACAAATTAAACAAACTTAACAGGAATGATGTAAGAAAGGTCCTTTAAAAGGATTGCTCATTCCGTTCCTATCCAATAAAAAACCAGGCCGACTGCGTGGAACTTAGATTTAACATTTTCCCTGTGAGAATAATCACATTTGTATCTTCTTATAAATTTTGGTTGAATTTGCTTTAACGGTTTAAGAGGAAAAGATGAAAATTCGAAACAGTTGAACAAAATCAACGGCAGTACAATACCGAAGGAACAAAGCATTAGATTACACAAATCAGAGCCCAGAGACAAGGCAAAGGCAAGAACACCAGAACACGGAATACCAAAGACACCACATGCCCACAAAACACACAAACATCACACGTACAACACAAAAAAAACCTAAAGCACTGACAGTGTGAACTCTCTCTCTCTATCAAACTTTACAGGAATGATATACTAAACGTCCTTTACAAAGATTGCTAACTTTATTCGATCCGACAAAAAAACATGCCCGCCAGCATGGAACTAAGGTTTAACATTAGACCCTGCGGGAAAAATCACATTTTCATCTCCTCTTCTGATACCGCTGTGGCAAATTCAACAAAACGTTACAGGAATGATGTATGGAAGACCTTTAACAAAGATTGTTCATTTTCTTTCCGGTCCGATAAAAACATGACCGCCAGCGGGGGTTTTGCCATTGGACCCTTTGTGAAAATAATATTTTGGTCTTCTCCTCAGACCACTGAAGCAAATTGAACCAAACTTCATAGGAATGATGTACCGAAGGTACTATACAAATATTTCTCATTTCGTTTCGATCCAAGAAAAAACATGGCCTTCAGTGCAGAATATAGTTTACCATTGGAGCCCGGTATGATAAAACCACCTCTTTCATCATTTTCTCTTAAACTATTCAAGCAAATTCAACGAAACGTGTTGAAGGTCCTTTGCAAAAATTACTCAAAATGACAATAACCAGTCAGTAACCTAACAGATCTTTCAAGACATATGCCTCACTGACCGTGTGACAGGTGCTGTATAGAGAGCAGGACATGCTTACTCTTCCGAAGGACCTGATTTCACTCCCTTTTTTGAGAGTTCACACTATTACTGCTTCAGTTTTCTGTGTTGTATGTGTAGTGTTTGTGTGTTGTGGTGTGTTGTGTAGTGTCTTTGGTCTTCCTTCTTCTGGTGTTCCTGCTTTTGCCTTGACTCTGGACTTTGATTTATGCAATCTTGTGCTTTGTTCCTTCGGTATTCTACTGCCGTTGGTTTTTTAATGGGATTTTACAAAAAAAGCTTTCTAATGGATACATAGCTAAACATTAGAACCATTGGTAAAAACATCATTTTTGGCCATGCACGGCATACAAGCATTTTGTCAGGTGAGCGATACAGGCTTAGTCTCCGAGCCTCTAGTCTGTGGGTATGCTACTACTATGTTTTCAAAATAACTTCAGATATATACAAAATGTCTTCGTTCTTTCATTTTCCCTAACAAGTGTAATAAAGATATTTATATTTCTAATAGATTGGAGTCTTGAATGAAGCTTTACGTTCATATACACAATATAATTGGGTACACAACTGCTCCTCATGTAATTTTATATCTATGACAATATGGCTGACCTTACCTTAAACCAGTATCTAATACTAGTAAATAAAATATTAGCACGAATTACAAAGAATTTCTCATTAGACATAGTTATTTCCGCGACCGCCTTAGTAATCAATGCTTAAAAAATTCCGTTTTATACATGTACCATCAAAGTTTTGAAACAGATATCAGTCCATTTCGGAAAAGTGAAGTTTGCAATTTAAGATTCACTTTTTTACTGAGTACTGGGATAACAAAATGTCTACGACCTTTCAATAGCAATTGCTGTTGAATTGCTTCCAGACACTCCCGCAGAGCAAGGGGATGTTTGGGGTGCCATAAAACCAGTTTAACCTACCATTTCAAGACCATTGCGGTTGACAATTTTTCCGGTGTTTTGCATGTCAGTTGTCTATTTGCCTCTTATTCTTTTGCCCTTGAAAAATTTGTTCGGTAATTCTGTTATAATGTTATTATGTTATTACCACCTTAACCTAAATAAAAGGAAAACTTTTCATTCCATCAATACATATATAATTACTTGTGAAAAAATGAATATTGGTAGTTTTGAATTTGAGTTTTCTTCCATAGTGCGACAGTGTTTTACCAGCAGACTAGGCTCCTTGAGCTAGCACTCCTTGACCCATCTTTCAAAATTACGTTTTGTTCCCCATTTTTCTTTTCAAGATTGTGGTCACGGAGTAAGTAGTCTCCCTGTATGGGTTTTATTCGTATGTTTATTATACTATAGGGAAACGGGACAGAGAAAGGTGAGGTTTTGGTACCCATAAACCGGTTTAACTCTACCGGCTGTCCCGAGTTCCTATCGTTGGTTACGTTTGTCTTTTGTATTTATATTGTGGGTTTTTTTCTTGTGCAGTTCTTATTTACTTTGTGGCGTGTGGCTATGTTTTTCGGCCATTGTAGGTGTTTCCTGTTATCTTTTTTATTCCATAAGATCAGTAATAATAATGACGTACACAGATACCGATTGCATATATGTATTTAAAATTTATAACATACCCATTTTACAGTAACTTCAGTATTACATTATTAAGTATTTGTAGGTGCAGGCCTCTGTTGATGGAGTGATAGTCTCCGAGGGTATTTACCAATTCAGTCGTCATAATTTCTGTGCTGACCAAAAAGCCGATTTCGTTTGAATCTTATAATTTCTGAATTCTAGAACAAAATATTTAAAACTAAGGTACATCTCCTTCTTGCTAAAAAATTATGGTTCTGGCTTTTTAATTAGACCCTATTGGTTATTTGTTCTCTTTAAGCTTTTATGTACCTTTTGGTTTATTGTCTTCAAAATGTTTTGATTTGATTTGCACAGAAAAGACATTAATGTCGCAAAGGACCACATTAGCATATTTTGTATATTTTACTTGGCCATTTTGATCTTATCACAATCTTTACAGGCCCAACACAATTTTTTTAAATACTAAGGCTTCATTGCGGGCAATGTTTTTAGAATCAAAACTAAGTAATTAAAAAATCAATAATATTGCTGAATCTTTGTTTCAAATTATTTGTCTTGCAAGAAATCTGATTTTTATATATTTTCATTATTTTTAGATTGACATGCAATAAATGTGGACTTTTGACCAAAACTACTATAATGTTGCTGTTAATTAAGTATTTGGAAATTATCTCCCCATACCATGAGACTACCCCCTTATATTATATAGTTAAAAATATGAGATTAACACGAGCATCGGGATATAATCAACCTGTTGAAAGTCTGTGGATGAGTAAGGAGTTTGGCGCAAAATTAACATCGTCTTACTAGTAATTGTGTTACAATCATCTTTGCATTATAAAAGATAAAATGGTACTCAAACATATTAAAAATACATGAGGGATTCGGAATGGGGGCAATAGAAAAAAATACGGAACAGAATTGACAAGAGCCAAAGTCTAGAGGCAAATAGACAACGGAGGTGCAAAACCACCGGAATCATTTCAAAATATGTATTTTTATCACATTTTACCAAATCATGTCATCGGAACAATTTTTCTTGGTTTTCTAAGAGCCCGTTAATTTAATTACAAAACGTGTTATAGAATTTACAGTTTTATCAAAATTCTAACCACTTAAAAACACTGAGGCTGCATTCCGTGTATGGCACTCGGTGGATGTCCTTGGTACTGGTTTTTTGTCCTTCCGTTTCGAAATTTTTGGTTGAGTACTTTTTATTCGACTACATTGGGATTATGGCTATGCTTACTATTTATTTATTATGCTGTTGATTAGAGGTAACTGCTTGAAACACGTGTAGAGCATAACCCAAGTTACTGTTTTAGTTGTAAATTAGGTATTTTGGGCTTTTTAAACCATTGGGCCGATAGTGGCTGGTGGACCAGAAGTCCTTGAAGTTATTCACCAGCCCGATAGTCAGACTGGTCTGACATGAAAAAAATTACCGTGCGTTTTACAGTACAGAAATTTACAGTTTTATCAAAAATCTAACCAGTCCATTTCGCACATCAGTACTAGTGATATCAGCAAAAAACACTGTAGATGTCGAAATGATACAGTAAATGTTTTTTTAATGATGGTTAAAGCTAAGAATTCAATATATTTATATTGATTTTGCATGTTTTTGTATTCCCGAACTTTTATTTTATAAACAGGTTTTTCATTTAAACAGAATAGATACAATTATATTTCTCTGTTTCTTGAATAAACAATGAAAAAATAAGGAATAAATACACATAAGACTAAGTCTCTCTGAATACATAGTTAAACTAAGCAATGGAGCAACGCCTTTATTGTTGTTCATCATCATGAAGGCACCAAGAATCCTTGAAAAATGGGCTTTGCTCATACACAATAGCAAGTTCAAGACGGACCTTAGCACTGGCTTTTATAGCGGAATTCATTGCTAATTATCGAACACCGCTACATACATGTTCTTGAAACCTGTCTTCTCTAGCACATATTCTTCCATAGTTGCAGCATCAAAATCTTTTCTTGATCATATTTGATAAATAATTAAATACAAACGACAAATTGATTTTATCTGTGTATTTTGTAAACCTCTGTTTCGGTTGGATTATTTTATACACAATCCCAAGCATCAATAGAGTAAAACTTCAGTGACTATCTACATTAAAATTCTCTCTCAAAGAAGAGAAAAAAGTACACTGCTTGTGCTTTAGCTTTGAGACGTTGTTTCTTTATATTTTTATCTTTGGTGTGTTGTCTCAATTTTGTTGCCTTAATGTATGTTTTCCTTTTTTACAATTTTCTATACTAGATTTTCTCTATTTAGCATGTTTGTTTCAGTATTCCTTCGTCGATGTGATCATAAACACTAGTTTGTTATGCCAGTTAATGAAACATTTTAGTTCCTTTCAATTTTAAAATATTGCATCAGTTACCACTTTTGTACGGAAGCGTGTTAGCGCCACACACAAACCTTTTTTTATTATTATTTTGCGTTGTAATGCAAAGTTTTGAGTTATTTCGCAAAAGTTTGCGTTATAACGCAAAATAATAATAAAAAAAAGTTTGTGTTGTGCTAATACGCTTCCATACGCGTACTTTTGTCTTGAGAATCCCCTTTTTCTGTAAAAATTTCATTATTATGTATAATTTGTATAATTTCAATGGTTACAAAAATGAATGGCAGTTCATATAGGATATAGAAGAAGATTATTACCTTGACAACGGTCCCCATAATATCCACAAGGACAGTAACACTTGAATGCATTATTGTTTGCAATACAGGATCCATTTTCAATGCACGGAAAACTATCACACGATATCACTGAAAAGTATATTTAAGAAATTCTCATTAAACCTAACTTCTTCCTTGAATCATGTCGTTAGATATCATTAAATGACATAAGATATCCTATTTAATTTAAGCACACTCATACATTCCACAATTTTAAGATGGTACTGATTGAGGGTTAAAGAAGCAACACGGACCATGGATTTTTTTAATTGGTAATGTCTTAGGGTTAGAAAATGACATTTACCAATCAGCTATCAAACAGATCCTTCAAAAACATTTTTCTCACTAACAGTGTGATGGTTGCTGTTAACAGAGCAGGAATGCTCACCCTTCCGGACCTCCTGATGTCACTCTCAGTTTCATGGAAGTTCAAACTGTGAGTGCTTTGGTTTTGAACGTAATGTTTTTTTTTTATTTCTGTGCTTTCCATCTGTCTGACGTCATCGTTTTCGCCATGTCTTTGGACTTCAATTCCGTTGTTTCATACATATGCTTAAAAAAGGCAATTGTTTTTAAACTCAACTTTTTGAATTTTGAAGTACTAAATTAACAAAGTTATTTTTAATGCTATAACAGATATTAACAGAGGACAGCAGTATAACAGTATAAGAACACTTTGCCTGTTAATTTTATGATATTCTGCGGTAATCCATGAACAAAAGGGATACATCCATGTACCGTTGCTCGACAAAAAAAAAAAAAAAACGCTCATACCTGGGCAAGGCAAGGGGCCGCCTTGAGGTATGAGCATAGCTCACTGTTCAAGGCATCGTGGTGTTTTCAATATGGCAGAACAACAATGAAAACGTGATTCCGTTGCTTAGTTCATAATATGTATAATATGTATTTGTTTAGACTTTGTCTCATCTGCATTTACTCTATATCTTTTCATTGTTTATCTATCAGTTTAATATATGTACGTTGTTAGAAGATAATACACCTGCTTCTCTTATTCACTAAATGTTTGATGGCTCATATATTTCCATCAAATAAACGATTTACTGTATTAAGAAAAAAAATAATAAGTTAGATATCCAGACTCGCTTGATGAGGCTTTTTTGTACAATGATAATTAGCGATTAATTTGGTTAACACTGAGAGATATGGAGTAAATGCGTATGACCCTTTGTAAAATATTTTATAAAATATTAACACTTTATTTGTGTGTTAATAACATTTGCTCGCCGGACGAAGTGAAGGCGGTTTTGCCATATATTTCACAACAGCAATGGTTCGATTCTCACAGAAGGAACTAGCAAACCTTTGCAGATCTAACAGCGTTGGGCTGATCTTAAGACATAAGAGTAAATAATTTATTAAGCCCAATATAATTTCTTACGATATTATTCACTGATCAGTATGCTCACCTGGAAATGTGTGGATTACTTGTATCAGTTTTTTTTCAAATAAATGAGTAATAAATAAAAAATGATTTATTAGAAAACAGAATCGCCCTAGGCATGAGAAAACGCAATAAATAAATTTAGTCACTGTACGTCTTAACATGACCGTAGACGTATGAAAGGGAGATAAACAAACAAAGGTGTATTGAGTAAATATACGTGGGACACAATCCCTATAAATACATGGTAAGACTAAGCAAATAGAACAATGATTTCATTGTTGTTACTTATCTTGTAGTCAACATGAGGCCTTTTCTGAGAGACTTTTCTGTTCCGCTATAACAGTTGTTTGTTATCGAAGTTGTTATTTCGATGTTATAATGTAGAGATGAATCCCATTTTATGAATGATATCACAATTACCAATACCTGATAAACTGATACCATTCCACCGATAGCCCATAAAGGCGTGAACGCATAGATGAACGCTTATTTCCAGTGGGATCTTTGTATAATAATTACTTATTAGTTACAGACAAACAAGGGATAATTTAATTGCTCAAAAATTATTAACTTAATTTTCATGGTAATATTGCGTTTAAAAAAAGTTTTATTTTAGCACAGTTATGATTATAACAGCTGTAATTTAGTTTCGAAGCGCATTGTATTGGTGATTGCAGCAAGAAGGAATGATGTGGAGTCAAGTCCTCTTAATAATGAAACATTACAATTGAATTGTCTTTATCTGATGTCATATATGTTCACTTAAAATATTTGAAAAAGTCTCAGAATTTGTTATAAAAAATCATGTCTGCTAGTTAATTTAACCATAAATCAAATGTGTGTGTAATTACGTCCTTGTTGTTACAAATGACGGGAGTTTGACAACTGAAAATACTTAAACATTAAACAAAAATGTTTTACCTTCACATGGTGCTCTTGTTAATCCATCAAGACAGGAACAGTTAAATGTATGTGTCAATACACAAAAACCATCGTTAAGGCAATATTGATGAGGACATAGTGTATCTTAAAAAAAAACAACTTTAACATTATAAAATGTCAGGAACGAAAAAAATTACCAAACAGAGTTATCGAGAGGCAAAAAGACAAAGCAGATGGAAACCCAATGGAAGAGAGGGAAACCCACCGGAAAATCTGTCGGCCGCAATTATCCTGACTTATTTCGGGCATTACAAAAGAAATGGTGGATTAAACCGGTTTAATAAATAATGTACTTTAATCGCGATAGGTATCATTTTCATCTACACTGAATCAACATAACATGTCTAAATGTCCATATGCAGAAATTAAATTAACAGAAACTTCGTTTTTTGCAATTTGTTTTTATATTTCCCACACTGTCAAAGCGAAAGAAAGATTACTGGACAGCTAGTTTATACTAGGAAAAATAATTCTTTCATTCCTTCATAACTTGTCTGTAAATAACATAATACCGTAGTTGCTGTTAATTTGGATTCTGCATATGTACATTTCGACAAAAACAACGACCGATAGAATACCGAAGGAACAAGGGAAGCGAAGACCACAAAAATCGAAATCAATAGACAATGCAAAAACGGCAACAGAGAATAACAAAGACAAAACAAGGACGTGATACAGCTACAATGCACGGAAATAAAAGGACGACATTAAAAACAAAGGCACTCATATTGTGAACTCCCATGAAAACCGGGAGTGACATCAGGTACTCCGGAAGGGTAAGCATGTCTTGCTCCGCTAGCGGCACCCGTCTCACTATCAATGAGTCAATCCTGGGTTGAGTCAAAACCGGTTATGTCAAAACCGTGAAAACGTGAAATCTAGCTTAAAATGTCCATTTTTACTTGGGAAACAGACATGTCATATCTGTCAATGATATCATGGTGACGGCCATAACATTTCTGAAGGGATGAAAGCAACAAAGGCTGAATAAATCCCTGACTGAGTAACTTTTGGGACAGTGTTTTTGCTCTATTCAAAAAATTACTATATAAACTACATGCGCGACAGTAACGAATCAACTGTGAAATGTACACTCTATAGGCTGGTGAGGTAGGGGTATTGCCGCTCAGAAGGGAAAATTCACAATTGGGAAGTTAAAATCATCACGTTTGTCATATAGAATAGATTTCAAACGTCCATCTTCATCAATGTATATAAACGGATCTAAGTACGAAGCTGTATCAGTAGTCTCTTTAATTTCAAGCTCATAGGGATAGATCTGGTGTGAATATTCCTTGAATTTTGGATTATTAAGAGAAAGTACATCATCTATGTAGCGGAAGCCGAAATTAAAGGACTGGGCTAAATGTTTTTGTTTTTTCTGTGTTAGCCCTTTTAAAAACTTGGCCTCATACGAGGTAAAGAAAGAGATCAGATAAAAGTGGCGCGCAATTAGTTCCCATTAGAATCCTGATTGTCTGTTGAAAAAGGCGACCTCCAAATTCGACAAAAATATTATCTATAAAAAATTCCAACATCTTGATTACGTCATTCTCCGTGTACTTCTTGTTTGACTCAGTGTGGTTCTTTACAAAATATGTCTTGCCTTCCCCTTCTACTAAGTAAGTGCATATGCGCTCTCCGTTTTTAGTGCAGAAACATTGATGTATCAAATCAGAAATTATTGTTTTCAGTTTATTTATATTTTTTTTCCGATAAAACATTTTTATTGCACTTTTCACTGTTTAACAAAGTACCCAGTAGTCCAGTGCACTACTGGACATCCCTGTTTATTAGTACTATATATGCCAGGGAGACATATACAGTAAAACAAGTATATAAATATATTGTGTTAGATTTACAATTTCAGTATACAATTTTTTTTCCAAATCAGTCCGCATTTATTTCAAATTTAGCTATCGACAATACACAAACTAGGTAATACACAATTATGTGTATTGGAATGAAATAGTATATTTGCAGGATTAATTTTGTTTCTTTTGTGCTGTATTTGTAAAGGATTATTGTGTTTCCAAATAATATCTTTATATTTCTGACAGTATTTATATAGTTGACAGGTAAGCAAAAGCAAAATAAGTTAATACACAAGCACAACCATGCAATGTCAGTTCACTCATTAAAGTATTTCCATACATGCCGTATAAGATAGCAAGATTTTCTCTTGAGGAAGTCATTTATTTGTATCACATTTTGAATTTCGGTTTTAAATATTTGAAGTATATCGACTTTTTAACATTTTTTTTTCCGAAATGAAATAAGATTTGTAAATACTAAAATAAATTAAGGTCAATATATAATTTAGTTGATAATAATCTTTGTCATCAATTTTATAACCAATAGCTAAGGTTTTCAAATGGAAAATGTTATTTCTCATTAAATAACTAAACAATTTTCTAATTTCAAACCAATGCGAATCATTATATTGACAGTCAAAGTATAAGTGCTCATAATCTTCTATTTGTTTACAAAAATTACACTTGTTATCTTGAGTAATTTTCAATGTAAATAAGATACTTTTAGATGGTAATATAAAATGTATCAATTTCCATTTAAACATTTTTAACTTGTTATCATTTAAAAAATTGAATGTGAAAAATAAAGTATTTTCAAAAAGGCTACGCATTGAGTATTCATTATCATTAAAAATGTGTTTCCATTTTAAAAATCCAGTCGGCGTAGTTTTTTCTTTTGAACGAATGAATTGGTAAACATTTTTGTTGTTCATATTCTCATTAATTTGATTTCCTTTTATGAAATTTATAATATTTGAGTCTATATTAACTTTTGTTCTATAAGAATAATCATTTTTTAATTTATTTTTCCAGTGTTTTGGAATTGCGTCTTTAACTCGTTTGACTTCAGATATCCAATTTCTTTTTGTAGATAGTTTAGATAATATAATGTTTTCCGATATATTTCCATACTCATCTAGTATGTCATTTACATAAATTATATCACTATCAATCCAATTTTTATAAAAAAGACATTTTCCATTAACTTTAATAAAATTATTCCCCCAAATAATCTGTTTCCTAATGTCTCTAAAATTATTTGGTTCACTTTTTGTTTATCTATAACACTGAACCAAGATTTTATCAGTTCTTGATAAAAAGTTGGAAGAGCGAGCAGCTTTTTTTGAAACATCTTTAGTATTCCATTAGATTTTACTTTAAAAAGAAGCAAATTTTTCCCAAATTCTTCAAAATATAAATGTGGTATAATAGTCCACTTCGCTTTTTTTTTCACTTATAAATTTAATTATCCACTTGACTTGAAGCGATTTGATATATGAATCAATATCTATCATTTTGAGCCCCCCTTCTTCATAATTATTTGCTAATATATCTCTTGAAATTTTGTCTCTTTTACTATTCCATATGAATTCATAAATGGAAGTTTTAATATGCTGTAGTTCTTTTTTCCAAATGATAGCATTAGACGAAATATAAGTGATATTTAAAAGGGCCAATGCCTGTATTATTGTTATTCTACCAATTAAAGTTAGATTTCTTTTCCTCCAATCAGCTATTAGTTTATCAATTTTTGTTACTTTTGTTTTCATTTTATTGTGTGGCAGGGTAGTATAAAGAGAAGAAAAATCAAAAGTTTGTATGCTGTTTGGGTTAGACTGCAAGAGGATAGCTGTTCGAGTAGATCTTTAAAATTTTATAGAATCCACATCTGATTGAAGCCGCTCGTGGAGTAGATTTCATGTTTATGTCCGTATATTTAGTTCTTTCAGTTTGTTTTTTCACAATTGACTCAGTCCTGTTGCTAACTGAATTTTACTGTTGTTACTATTATTTTTTTTTATTTATAACATTGGCTAGGGGGAATGTTTGGGCCCAATAAAACTAGTTTAACCTCGCCGCAGCAGGTTTGCGCCTGTCCTAAGTCAGGAAATTTATTAAGCTTTTGTGTGTCATGTCTGTTTTCTAGTTAGTTCACTTTATGTCTATGGGAGTCTAGGATGACGTTTATTTCGCTGAACTTGATTACTCTTTATTTAGAGGCCAAGTCCGACCTGCCGTTGGGTGTGGGGGTTTCCTCACCGTTCATTGAAGATCTCATGGTGGCTTTGAGTTGTTATTACTCCCCTTTGGGTCGTTGTCTCTTTGACACATTCCCCGTTTCCCTTCTTTTTCCTATTTATCACAGTAACTTTTCAGGCCATCTCTGACTGCGGTCAATAAAGTAGTAAGGAGCTTAGAAAGTGGATTAGTGGTGCATCTGGAAGACCCTACAATGAATCCCTGTTTGTACGGGTTCTTATGAAGTTTAGGGAAGCAGTAGATGTAGAGGAGCTGATTGTTTTCATCACCCGCTTTGATGCCAAAGGATGTTAAGACTGAGTTGTGATTTTCAATAATCTCCTCTCTGGATAGTGTAGTGGGAGTATAAGGTTAGGTTTCCTGATGAACTATCAATTCCCATCTCCTTAACCAGACAGTCAAGATAATGTTTCTTACACACGAACAGTATGTTGTTAGAAGCTGTCTGCAGGGACAATGACGTAATTTTCACGGAGGTTTTCCATCGTTTAAACCGTATAATATCTAAATTTTTGTAAATTCTGTTTAAAACTTAGGAGTATCTCCCTCAAGCAAAGCTCTGTCCTTAGCTGATTTTGGCTTTACATTTAGATCTTATTGGCTATTTGTTTTCTGTCAGTTTTCAAAAATCTTTGATTTTATGGTCTTCCAAACGTTTAGATTTTATCTGCACTGATGAGACATAAGTTGTCGAAATACGCATATGCAGAATTTAAATTCACAGTAACTTCGGTATTTAGTCATGTGTTACCACTGGGTCGATGCCATTGTTGGTGGACTGTTAGTCCCCGAGGGTTTTCACTAGCCCAGTAGTCAGTACTTCGGTGCTGACACGGAAGCCGACTTTATTTGAAACAGTATAATATCTAAATTTTTGTAAATTCTGTTTAAAACTAAGGAGTATCTCCCTCATGCAAAGCTCTGTCCTTAGCTGATTTTGGCTTTACATTTAGATCTTATTGATTATTTGTTCTCTATCAGATTTCAAACATCTTTGAGTTTATGGTCTACCAAACGTTTAGATTTTATCTGCACAGATGAGACATAAGTTGTCGTAATGCGCTTATGCAGAATTTAAATTCACAGTAACTTCGGTATTTAGTCATTTGTTACCAATGGGTCGATGCCACTGCTGGTGGACTGTTAGTCCCCGAGGGTTTTCACAAGCCCAGTAGTCAGTACTTCGGTGCTGACCCGGAAGCCGACTTTATTTGAAACAGTATAATATCTAAATTTTTGTAAATTCTGTTTAAAACTAAGGAGTATCTCCCTCATGCAAAGCTCTGACCTTAGCTGATTTTGGCTTTACATTTAGATTTTATTAGTTATTTGTTCTCTATCAGTTTTCAAACATCATTGAGTTTAGGGTCTTTCAAACTTTTAGATTTTATCTGCACTGATGAGACATAAGTTGTCGAAATGCGCATATGCAGAATCTAAATTCACAGTAACTTCGGTATTTATTCATTTTCTAAGGAGGGATCTTCAAAAATACTGGAATTTCTGGATTTCATTGATGTTTTCAAACGCCGGATACGATTCATAATTAACGACTTAATGAACCTGATCCAGTCGGACAACTGATGTCTTCCGTGCAGATAAATCAAAATTATGGAAATCCATACACCGAATTATGTGTAAAGACAGATACAGAACAAATTATCAATAAGATCTAAATAGAAAAGCCAAAATAGCTAAGGACAGAGCTATGCAAGAGAGAGATATATCTTAGTTTCGAATAAGATTTTATTAAATTCAGATTTTGAAATTTTGCGGTTATCGGCCAGCACCGAAGTACCGATTCTTTGTTGGTGAATGCCCTCGGGGACTAACATCGGCCAAGTGAAAAATATTTTCAGTATTATTGCTCGAATAAAAAAATCGCAAAGTATGTGTAGCAAAGCTAAATTTGAATGAATGAAAATACCTGAATTAATTACAAAGAAATCAACATTTGCAATACTATTATGACCGTGCTGATTGCCTTTTCTTATCAATAGTCTGTTTTCCGATTTTCTTGAAAACTATTTTTTTATTTTATTTTTTTTTTAAATTTGCCATATCAATAACAAAATTCGGGAGTAATCGTGAATTAAGTTTTTACATATGGTCATTTTTATCAAATTATTTGGTTAATTATCGCTTTAAAGAATTATAAAATAAGCAATGAAGGGATATGGAGTAATTGTACATGAGACAAGTGTCTACAAATACATGTGGAACAACTTATTCATTGCTGTTCTTCATCTTGAAGTCACCATGAGGCCTTCAACGATGAGCTTTGCTCATACCTCAAAGTAAGTTCACGACGGTCCCTAGCAACGGTTTCAGTGAGATGCATTGCTAATTATCGAGCGAGTCTACATCTATGCTCTACATTATCTGTGCATGCGTGTTGTTAACACCCATTTAATTAACTGGAAAGGTGTTCTTTCAATCGCTGCCATTCGTTGCCCGACAAAAAGACTAACAGAAAAAATCACAACACTTAGACAATAACAGGGCGCTCATCGAGTCAAAATTAAGAAATCTTGGCATAATACAATCACGAGATTTGGGCACAAAAAACAGGTGGTCAGATTAACATTTTGATAGTACAAAAAATAAATAAATGCTTAAATTTGAAAGTATGACAGAGTATCCATATGAGACATTTTCTCAAGCACAAGTACAAGTACACCATAACTGAAATGTATTTAGAACACACATTTTTAAGGGGAAATTTTTTACGGACTCTACACTGCAGGAGAGACAAAATACCAGTCTAAAAAACCAGTGAAGGGATATGTAGTAAGCATACCCTACAAATACATGGTGGAAGTTTTGTTTTTGATAATTCAAATATTTTCTCCAACCAGTGGACTCTTCCTTATTTATTAACAATATTCTTCGTATAAGAAAAAAAAAAAAAAAAAAAAAAAAAAAAAAAAAAATCTTCGTTTATTGTACTTGTGAGAGTTTATAAACGTTTTTGCTTGGTCACAATACAAATATTCTTGTCTAAATATACCCAACGAGCATCATTCAATACTTTGTATCAATTATTATGTTGAAGTTGAATTGATGGTGAAACGAATGAAAAGTTATATTCACTTGGTGAAAATGACGTTTACTGCAGAGAACGTCACTTTCTAGTTCTCATTTAACTTTTGTTCACATTTGGATATCTGGAATTTCAATGTTTTGATTTTATCTGCACTGATGAGACGTAAGTTGTTGACATGACCATATGATGAAAGTAAATTTATAGTAAGTTCGGTATTTTGTTATTTATTAGATATATTTAGGGAAAAACATTTATTTATATCGTCCAATTGAATCGGGCTTTCAAAGTTCGTGTGACTATGGCATCTATATAAAAAAGATGGCTGAAGAGAGTAAGAAAAAGGGTCATACATGTCTATGGTTCAATTAATGGAAGAGACAGACATACACAATATGCAAAAAGCAATTACTAGAGCCATTATATGTTTGAAAAAAAAACTGAAAATATAGGCGGATATCGAAACGTATACCTAGATTCAACAACTAGAATTTATGTCGAAATATATACCAGGAAAAAGAATGAAAAGGGGTGAAATTAACAAAATGCCATATTAAAAACATGAGGCTCTCAAGAGCCTGTATCGCTCACCTGATCCTTGATTAACATAGATATTTTATGTTAAAGAGCCAGTATACATGCATATAATTAAATTGTAGTTCCAATATGCCCAATTAGTGTAAGAGGAGAAGATCTTTGAATTTCTTTTCCCATAGGGTCCAATGTTAAAACTATGTTTGGATATAGCGCAAACCTAAAAAACACCTTTTAAGTAAGGAACCATCAAAGGACTATTGTGGCCAAGTTTGGTTCCAATTGGCCTAGTATTAGAGGGGAAGGTCTTTGAAAGGGTTTTCCGATAGGGTCCAATGGTAAACTATGTGCCCAGCTGGTGGCCATCTTGGAAATGGCGCGAACCAAAAAAAACCACTATTTTTGTAAGGAACCATCAAAGGACTATTGTGGCCAAGTTTGGTTCCAATTGGCCAAGTAGTTTCAGAGAAGAAGGCCTTTGAATGTGTTTTCCCATAGGGTCCAATGTTAAAAATATGTTTGCCGCTGGCGGCCATCTTGGATATAGCACAGACCTAAAAACACTTTTTTTAAGGGATCACCAAAGGACTATTGTGGCCAAGTTTTGTGACTATTGGCTCAGTAGTTTCAGAGAAGAAGATCTTTGAATGTGTTTTCCCATAGGGTCCAATGTTAAAACTATGTTTCCCGGTGGCGGCCATCTTGGATATTGCGCACACCTGAAAAACACCTTTTTAGTAAGGGACCACCAAAGGACTATTTTGGCCAAGGTTGGGCCAATTAGCCCAGTAGTTTCAGAGATCTTTGAATGTGTTTTCCCTTAGGGTCCAATGTTAAAAATATGTTTCCCGCTGGCGGCCATCTTTGATATAGCGTGGACCTGAAAAAACACCTTTTCTGTAAGGGACCACCCAAGGACTATTGTGGCCAAGTTTGGTGCTAATTGGCACAGTAGTTTCATAGAAGAAGATCTTTGAATGTGTTTTCCCATGGGGTCCAATGTTAAAACTGTGTTTCCATCTGGCGGTCATCTTGGATATCGTGTAGACCTAAAAAACACCTTTTTTGTAAGGGACCACCAAAAGACTATTGTGGCCAAGTTTGGTGCCAATTGGCTCAGTAGTTTCAGAGAAGAAGATCTTTGAATGTGTTTTCTCATAGGGTCCAATGTTAAAACTATTGACATTTTTATTTAAGTGAGTGATGACCAAACTGTCAGTAAAAAAAGTCAAGAGAAAATTACAAAGTCAGGGTAAAAAAGAAACACAAATATCACTTACAAATGCACAGGAAGTGACAATATGGAAAAACAAACATACGTACGTAACAGAATAAAGGCATGGCTGAGATCAGTTGCACCGCTGGAGGTAAGAATCTCTTGTGTTTATGAGACAATTGCAGGGTTGAACATGTAATGATAAAATTACTGTAAAGTATTGAATTGTCAGGAATCGAAATCCAAAGGGTAAAAAGACCAAAAAGGTGCCAAACTATCGGAACATATGTTCTCTGTCAGTTTTTACACATAATTTGGTCCATGGATTTCCAAAACTTTTTATTTGATCTGCACTGAAAAGACATAAGTTGCCGAGATGCGCATATGCAGAAACTTAATTCAGAGTAACTTCGGCATTTTGTTATTTGTAAACCGGAATGTTCCGGTCTCAAAAGAACAAAACAGCAATTGCTATTGAAAGGTCGTAAACAATGAAAAGAAAAAAAAATTATCCAGAATAAGTAAAAAATTCCGGGATCAAAGTTTGCATCAAAACTTCCAATTTTTCAAGAAGAGGCTAACTAAAGTTATATGTAATGACGAAAAGAAAGGAAAAACTTACAATATCCGAAAATAACAATCAAATAACACAATGTACCACGGAACTGCACAAGAAAAACAATAAAATGAAAAAAGATATACATAGATAACGATAGGAATCTGGGATAGCCAGACTTGGTATCGACACTAACAAAAGCTAGTGGAAGGGTTAAACCGGTTTATTGGTACCCAAACATCCCCTTTCTCTATCCCATATTCCTATAGTTTAATAAACATAAAAATAAAACCCAATACAGGTAGACTACTAACTCCATGACTACAATCTTCAGAAGGAAAGAATAGGACAAAACGTCATTATAAAGATGGGTCAAGGAGTATTCACCGCTAATCTGTCGGCTATCTCAAGGAGATTAGTCTGCTAGTAGAATAATTTCGCACTACGTAATAAAAATCAAATTCAAAACTCCGAAAGGGTTTGATAAAGAATCATCATGGATTTCAGTAGACATCGACAATATCAGTGAGAGACATTTTAAAAAAAAATATTTTAACTTGCTATGTGATTGTTGGTCTGAGGTGAACTTTTTGAGGTGGTATCTAAGTATAATGCGACTCGGAAACAGCTTATTACTGAAGGCCATCGTTTTTACGGAAATGTTGTTAAAAAATGTCAAAAAATGATAAAAAATCCAAACAAACTGGGACGTAACTTACATTCTTTACGTAATGGGGGATATTGACCGGATATTCTTCATGATTCCGTTAATTTGGCTTTGGGATCCAATGACCCGAAGATTTTACAATTATACTGATACTGATACTGCCGATGTCTACTGAAATCCATAATGATTCTTTACCAAACCCTTCAGGAAGTATTGAATTTGATTATTATTCCGCAGTGCGACAGTGTTTTACCAGCAGGCTAGGCTCCTTGAGCTAGCCGGCAGTTTAGCGGTGAGCACTCCTCGACCTATCTTTCTAAATTACGTTTTTCATTTCTTTTCTGTTCAAGATTGTGGTCTAAGAGTTAGTGGTCTACCTGTATTGGGTTTTATTTGTATGTTTATTATACTATAGGGAAACGGGAAAGAGAATGGGGAGGTTTGGGTACCTATAAACCGGTTTAACCCTACCGCCAGTGCCGGTACCAAGTCCGGCTATTCCGAGTTCCTATCGTTATCTATGTTTGTCTTGTGTCATTTTACTGTTTTTCTTGTGCAGTTCCCTGGTTGATTGTGGCATGTGATTGTAATATTCGGCCATTGTAGGTGTTTCCTGTTATCTTCCTTTCATTAATTTTGAAGGCCTGAGTAATGAGGCAGAGATAACTATGCCTTATAAGGAAGTCCGAATAATTAGTTCTACCTCTAACGACACAACTTTGAAAGGTGTACTCCGTTAACAGTAGTAATTTCTTTTTAAATACTGTTTCCTACATTTTCGTAGAAGTATAGAATTAACTTAAAAGGTCAAACTTAGGCTATTTGCGAAACCTTGTGTTTGATTCAGTGGCCAGCTTTTCTATAATTGAAATTTATTTTTATTTTCTTTATTGATGAATATTCAGTAATAAAAATATCAGATAAAAATATTGCTGCATTTGAACAAACTACCTTAAGCTTTATTAAAAGATTTTCTTTAATTTCTAGCAAATTTAAACACCCCCTGATAGATTAGTTATGGAAATGATAACCAACATGTGTTGAAATTTGATCTCAGTTGGCGATTGGTCAATCATGCAAATATCTCCTGTCAGTTTCTAGAAAAAATGCAACCAGATGTTGATAAAATTAACACCTGATTATTGTCTAGCAAAATCGTTTTTGCATGTTTTTACTAAGATAGCTCAATTTATTGATAATATGACATTTTTATCAAAAATATTACACTCAACATCCCCTTCAATGAATGGCGCAATGAAACACATAGCAACGATGATAGCAAAAAAATGGCGGCATATTTGAGACTGGAGACTACGGAGATCGATTTACTTCAAATAAATTGAGTAGGAATTAGAGAATCAATCTCTAACATTGTTTTCCGGTTTATTACGATAATTTGTCACATCTCGATTGTTAAGTTTTGACATTTTAAAGATATCGGTAAATCTCGAACTTTGAAATGTTAAAATTTAAGTATTTCGATGTTAGAAATATACGTTATAAACTGGAAACAATGTTAGAGACGATATATAACTCCTGGAAGATACAATTAATTTACATGTGTTATATACCAATGTATATTTATACCTTGGCAGTTTGCACCTGAAAATCCGTCTATACATGAACATTTGAATGTATGTTGCTGCACCGTGCATACTCCACTATTCAAACAAGGCTGATCTGAACATGGTGTACCTTGAATAAACAATACAATGAATGCATCATTTAAACAAAGCTTAACCTTTTTGGGGAATTAGTATTTCTAGGTTATGATAGCACTGTTATATAATTATAACAGTTTAAGCTGTAGTCAAAATAGTTCACACAATAAAATAATTGTACTATATTAAAACCTGGCTACGTTTAGCTAAACGATATAAAAACTGACCAAAGTGATATAGTATCAACAAACAATTGTATATTGTGAGTACCACCGCGATATGCAACTTGTCAATCATTCTTTTTTTATTTTTGGTCTTCCTAAAGTTTGATTTGTATCATCACTGAAGACAGATAATATGCTCGTGATCTGGCCATCTGCAAAAGCCAAATCAATTATGATTGTGTTATTTAATTTGTTTTCTATTAATTTCAATCTGTTTGCTATTTGCGCACGACAATTCAATTTCTACAGGAAAATAACTATACCTTGTGTTGTCGTATTTCTTGAGATGTGTGCCATAATTTTTAAATAGTTCAATTTTTATCTAGTAGGTAAAGTATCATTTTGTGACTTAAAACATAATTTACTAGCAAGATAAATTAAACCGAGATAAATCGACGTGCAATATAAAATTATTCATGGCTTACGTGACAGCCATAAAAATGCTGACTTTATATAATATATCGGTATAATTTGTCCCACTAGCAAAAGATTGGTCTACTTTATGCTATAGCTTGTTAGATACTGGACATGAGATACTTACCCTTCCGGAGCACCTGCTGTCACATCATTTTATCAGAGTTAAACCTATTAGTACTTCAGTTGGGTATTATATCTGTGATGTTTGTACGTTTTGAAGGAGTGTCCTGTTTTTGGTCTCCTCTGATTTTCTCATTTTGCCTTGTTTATACATTGGCAAACGAATACCAAAGCAAAATGAGGAAAGGGGGCAAAATTAGAAAAAAAACGAAAAAACAGAACGAAACAAAATAACGGATATTCGTATCCAACACTAATTGAAACAGCGTGATAAAGACGAATAAACATAAATGATTGCACAAGAACGTCACAAAACTAAAACACTAGCAGTGTAAAATATATGGTATTTTATTCATTTAATCTTCTCGCAATTTTTTTCGTCAATATTCTACTGCGGTTGTCTTGTAACTCTTGTAGCCCGGTTGAGAAAAACGTACATACATTTCTATTATAAGTTCTACTTACGTTTGATAATGTTTTGTCCCCGTCCACAGTAATGTTTAGTTTCGGTTTCTGATATTTGACATTTATTTTTTCTGAAACATTACTCAATGGACTAGCGATGACACTGTGAACCCTTAAATCTTATAGAACATGTAACTCACGTTCACAATGCAGACCATAATATCCTCTAGGGCATGCACAAGTATAGTTGTATGTTGATACAAAGCACTGTCCTCCATTAAGACAAGGATCCTTGGAACATGGAGTCTCTGTGACAAATAAAATAGACACAAAGTCTTAAAGACTGAAGTATAAAGAAACAATTATAAAAGTGAGAGAGAGAGAGAGACAAGTAAAGAAAATCAAATTGACGAAAGAAAGAACACAAAGGAATATTTCTACGAAACTCTCCAGGAGCTATTTCGTGTTTACAGATCGACAGAGTTCTAGAATGAGGTAAAACAGTGTCTATAAGTCTCGTTCTACTTTCACTTTCAAAGCCCAGAACACTTATATATAATGCACTAAAATCGTCATCCGACTTTCTCACATCCGGGACAAACTCTACCTGACGTTTCTAAGAATATAAAATATTTTGTTTAATTTCTGTCTAATATGTTCAGATAAATCGAACGCTTGATTACAGCTGTGAACCAAAAATCCAACAATTTCATTTAGTATTGAATATGCAAATGGTACCCGATAATAACGTTTCACGTATATTCTGGGAGGTCACATGACGAGACTTACAGAGCCTACTGGCATCATGCATGCAATTTTGATGTAAATAGAAAATCGTATCATTGACTTGAAAGACCCGATGGAATACGTATTGAATTTAAAAGAAAGACCTGTTTCCAAATACAAAAGTTCAGGTTATGGATAATTTAAGTAAAATCCGGGAATTTTGTCACAGAGAATGTTTGTGTACTTAACAATAAATGGGGACATTGATAATCTTAGTTGAAAACTAATTATTTGTATTACTAATAAACAACGGATTATTAATGTTTAATTTATTTTGAAACGCCCCATGCTTTTGTTTTTTCGTTATTTAAAATCTAATATTCAGTTGCCATGTAGGAAATGTTATGCTGTACTTCAAGTTATATTGCATTTAAATGAAAAAATATACCATTTGAATAAAAAATTATTGCATTAAAATGAAAAAATATATTATTTGAATAAAAAATATTGCATTTGAATGAAAAATATACCATTTGAATTAAAAATATTGCATTTAAATGAAAAAATATTCCATTTGAATTAAAAATATTGCATTTGAATAAAAAAATATACCAATTGAATAAAAAAAAAAAGTTGCATTTAAATGAAAAAATATACCATTTGAATAAATAATATTGCATTCTAATGAAAAATATTGAATTTTTGCAACCAATACCATGCCATAGTCTTTTAAGAAACTTTATTAATTTACAATCATTCTTATCTCTTTGTTCTGAACTATAAGCTGATGGTCTTCAGAGGATAAAATAAACAATGGAAGGATATGCAGTAAATGTATACGATATAAAAACTTTAAACCAGTTATTTACTACGAGATTTTTGAAATAGAAGTTCTAACGTATTCAGTTGGAATCTGGTGGAATTACCAATCCGCTCATAATGGGGGTACATAGTCACTTCGATGTAAAAAATGAATCGTATGGGTAACTTAAAAGATTCATTTTTGCATTTTAATTGAAGTTGATATTACCTGTCGAATATACTTAACACTTCCCTTGTTCCTTTGTGGTTTTAAATCCCGAACCTTTGTACAGAACCTCCGTTTAAATCATTGTGGCGACGGCTATTTTCATTGTATCCAATAAGATAAGCCATGAACTATCTATTCTCAAAAGTATGTGGAATTCTTTTGGATGAAAATTAATTTTGATTATGCTAAATTTGCCTTTCCATTATAGATTTTCCGTGCACTTAATGTAAATTTAAGTGATTAAAATGTTAGAGTTTCTGATCGACAATATTTTTGTCCAATTTGGAGGACTTGTTTTTCAAGAAACTATCGGAATTCCTGTGGGCAGAAACTGTGCGCCTCTCCTAGCCGATCTGTTTCTTCACTCTTATGAGGCTGAATTCATCGAAGGGCTTCTTCAAAATAAAGATAAAAAAACTGGCCAAATCCTTCAATTTTAGCTTCCGTTATATAGATGATATTTTGTCACTAAACAACCCTCGCTTTGGTGATTTTCTTCCTCTGATTTATCCAAAAGAGCTCGAGATTAAGGATACCACAGACACTTCTACATCAGCCTCGTTCCTTGACCTTCATCTCGAAATTGATAACAGAGGTAGACTTCAAACTAAGCTGTACGACAAACGCGATGACTTCATCTTTCCAATAGTAAACTTCCCTTTTCTTTGTAGCAACATCTCTACCGGTGCACCTGATCTCATCCATGGTTTTTTATTGGGTCCGTGTTGTTCATCTTTGTGTGTGTGTATCTTCGGTTTTTCTTTTCTGAGCCGTACTCATGTTGTGTCTCTGTTTCTTTTTTGTTTCCGGTGTTGCTATTGTCCTTGGATTATTCGTTTTGGATTGACGGTTCGGTTCTCACTTAGTTTACGTGGAAATATGCTAAAATATTCAAAGAAAGACTATTTATATTGAATTAACTTTTATTCTCACTTGCTCATCTAATGTATATTTAATGCCCGATAAAGGAAGTGTCAATACATATGGCTTTTTACAATTAGGCCAAATATTTTTATATGATATTTGTTTTATAACTTATTTGTTAATGCCTCCTTCACATACACGTTTTTTTTTCGTATGAACACTTACGAATCAAATCTTAAGTTTACAAGATTCGTAAAACTAACACGGATCCTTGCGAATAAAACGCATTTAGAGTGAACTGTGATTTTTTGCAATGTGAATGTGAATGACCACTTAACAATTTACTAAAAATAAATGCGACACGAATTTACGATTTAAATTCAGGAATCTTTACAAATAAGTGCGAGCGACATGCGTATGTATACGAGTTATTTAAACATTTCTTCGAGCACAATATGAATTATTAATATTTGATCTTTTTTTACGGAACATTAAAAATTATTTACGATAACGAGTTCTTAGAAATATTTGAGATTAAGTAACCTCGTTCAGTCGTAAATGCACATTTCAAGACACCAGACATGTCCAAAAAACTTAATTTTGTACAAAACATTATTCGACTATTTGTCCAATAGGCACAGAGAAAAGAATGACATAACCTTTCCACCCATTTTTTAGAAAGGAAACAAAACTGAGATTCGCATGCTATCCAAATTTTATCATTACCTTGTTACAATTTGTGAAATACTTGCATTTATTTGGAAAGTACTTTCACTGTATATGTGTTAATTCGTTTAGTAACCGCATGAATTCTAAAAATGATAGCGTGAATGCATGTTTATCCATAAATCAATCGCAAAACGACCGTAAACTACTCACAATTATTCATAAATAAATTTCAAAATATTTGAGGATCCAAATTGTCAAGTATTTATTTCGAATGTTTAACGATTTCTTGCCATCGGTTAACGAAGACTTAAAAATTGGTTTGCGAGCTGTTTATGAATTGACACGAATATCAGCGAATGTCTACGAGATATTTACGAATATCGGCAAGATTGTAAGAACCCTTTGCCAGTTAAGTTTAACTTTGATGACGATCCCGCATCCATGTATCATTAGGTAAAAAAGCATGGATGTAGCGTTGCTCGACAATTAGCAATGAATTCCGCTCAAACTGGTGCTAGGGGTCGTCTTGAACTTGCTATGTGGTATGAGTAAAGCTCATTGTTGAAGGCCTCATGGTGACTTTATTATTACCATGTATTTGTAGAGACTTTGTCTCATTTGCATTTACTCCATATCCCTTCAATGTTACTTTAAGTTAAATACGGATTCTTGCTAGTGCCGGTACCAAGTCCGGCTATCCCGAGGTCCTAGCGTTATCTATGCTTGTCTTTTGTGATTTCATTACTTTTCTTGTGCAGTTCCCTGGTTGATTGTGACAGGTGATTGTAGTGTTCGGCCATTGTAGGTGTTTCCTGTTATCTTTCCTTCATTAATCTTGAGAACAACTACAAATCGATGATTCGTAAGGATTCGTGAGAGAAATTCGTGTATGTGAAGGGAGTATTATACATCGCCTTCCATAAACAAGAGTGCTTACCTTCACACTGAAGGCCAGAAAAACCTCTAGGACAGGAACATGTATAGGAGTCTTCGACAATTGAACAATTTCCGTCATTGAGGCAAGGCACTCGGGTACATGGTGTATCTGTAATATATTTATTTCCGTTGTCAATTGTATGAATATAAATATAATACAAATTTCTTATCCTGTCTACTTGTCAATCCATCAAACATCCCTGAAAGATTTATTAGTCAAAGCATTATAAAGTGAATCTCTACTTTTTGTAATTTCTACCTCTTTATTGGCGTTGATAAGAAAATACATAATTCATGTTTTAATGCTTCATATGAAATACCATTATATCGATGAATCGGATCGAATAGAATTTTCTGGATGTAACTTGAACTTTTCATTCACATATTGAAGGATTGTCTTCACAAATTATTGTTTATCAGAGCATTGCAACAAGCAGTGTAAATCAATTGTATATTTTTTCAAAATCGAAAACTAAATTCAGTGCATTCATTCATTTTCCAACACTTCCGATTCATACCAGTATAAAACCGTCGATTTTTCTTCTTCTAATTCTCTGTTCTTTGTTTTTCTGTGTTGCCATTTTTGCAATGTCTTTGTACCTAGGTATTCTACTGCCGTTGTTCTAAAATTAAGTTCAAAAATAATTGTGGCAATAAATTCGCAAGTGTTTTCATGGCTGAATTAAAAACAAAAGATAACAGTAAACAAGTATAATGGCCAAAAACTACAATCATGTGGACATGCCACAATGCACATGCGAACTGAACTAGAAAGAAAAACAATGAAAGTCCAGATTGGGACCCTTAAGGTAGATGGGTAGTCCAATTTTTTTCCATATATTTTCTTCATTTTCTCAGGAAAGTTTCCTTATTATATTAGCATTGAAATAAAAAAATAAAAAAAGGGGGTCACCGTGCTTGTTTTCAAAATAACTGATATCAAAATAATCAAATATTTCTAATGAATATATAGGGAAAAACAGGTATATTGTTGATTTCTTTTAAACTATTCCATAGATTTTTTTCTACTTTATTCATGTGTTAGCCCTTTGAACATACTTTCAAAAAATATAAAATAAAATGGGGGTCACCGACTTTGTTTTCCATAAAATTTATAAAATGTGATTTTTCATAGTGATATCCATGTAAAATATTTTTATAAGATTATCTCCCTTTTTCAAATATCTTGTTCTTATTTAATTATCAAGTTACCAAGCCTCGTCTTATTAGATAAAGACATGTAAATTCAACTCCATGTAGGTCCTTTGCATATTGTATTATGAATATAATATTGATTGATTTATTACAAATAAAAATATTTGCATATTTAAAAAGCAGATAATACCACAACAACATAAATAACGAATTCAAAATGGCGGAAGACTACCGATCTACCTTAATAGCGGTGCTTGGCTAGCAAAAGCTTACGGTAGGGTTAAACGGTTTATGGCACCCAAACCTGACTTTGATAGAATAGAAGACATCATTCTAAACGCTTATTTTCAAATAAAAACTTTATATATATATAAAAGTTGTTCTGAAAAACATTGCATAGTTTCCATTGTTCAAATATTATTCGATTTATCTAAATTTAGGTGTTATAAGGAATTTCTTGAAATTGTTTTTAAAAGCTTTAACCGAATTTGGAATCGCAATCTACAGTCTACTAATCTAATTTGGAACAACAATGTTGGATTGACTTGATATGCGTTGTTGCTGTCTTTCTGAAAATGTTGTTTCAAGTAGTCTGGGTATTTGTGATAAAAAAATATTCTATGCATGTCCCAATTGCAGTTGGTTTACTCTATATTTAACCTTAAAAAAACAAGACTTGCCAACTCCGGTTTATTCTCACTAGATATAGGACCCATCTTAAACGTACTATTTTATTTTAAGCAACCTGAAGTGACTTTTTCATTTTTTTTCGCAACTATGAGCAAAGTATGAAATCATTGGGTTCAGCAATTCAAAAATAATCGAACAGACAAAAGTTGTGAAAGAAGAAGAAGAAAAACTAGATTTGCAATTACGAGCAAAAGTGGATACAACCCCAGAGAACTAATTTGAGATTCCATCAAATTCACAGTCCTAGAATCTACATAGACTTTCATTTTTGTTTAAATTTGTACTTATTTTGGCGGCCATCTTAGAAACGGTAGCCCTTTTAATATTTCTTTTCACATACATTCCTTCCTGTCATCTTGTTGAATATTTATACAAACTATTACGGATTCAGCAAAGCAGTTCCTGAGATGTTGAAGCCTCAGTTTTTAACATAAAATGACGACCATATTCGAAATGACAGCTCTGTTCAAAAAGATTAAACCTTTTGGACAAACTTCAGTTGGTGGTGCAACTTTGTGCCAAGTTTGAAATTGTTGGATTCAGCCATTTCAAAATAATAATTTATAAGGCAAAATTATTGGAAGAATAATATGAATATTCAAAAGAAACATAGCTATATTTGATATTATTGTTCTTAGCTATATTTGATATTACTGATTAATCGGATTTCGTTCGGTTTTATGCATTTTATACATTTTTTTGAAATTATGGATTTCCTCTATTTGGGTTCAAGTGCTGCTGATGAGGAATAAATTTCCGAAATGGCCATACAGCTCATTAAAATTAATGCAGTTTGAGTAAATATGTGTTATAGTCTAATGTTAATTTATTCCATATCCTTTCTTAAAATTAAAATAAAAATAAAAATCTCAACCACATTGAATCCTCTCTGCTATACCCACAGCTAATCTGTATTTTGCCCACATATATCATATACTGCGTTATATAACTCCTGGATAAAATCTACGTGGAGGTATTACCCGGTCACCGAAATATATATTCTATATAGCCTAGGTAGCCGCGTGGTCTTCGGGGTCTTCGGGGCTGGGCGAAGTGCAGGTGTTGTTGCAATAAATGTCACAACAGTGATGGTTCGAGAAGGAACTACTAATGCGCAGTTTTAAAGAAATGTTGGGCTGCTTTTCATAAATATATATTATATTATATAAACAACATAAAACAAAGCAAAAACACCCAAAGTCCCTATTGTGCTAGATCTAATCAGATACACACAATGTGGTTTATTTATACACTTTCAGTTTGAACAATGTGAATAGCACGAGTATAAATACTGTTTATATTTCAACTCTATCCGAATCTTTCTCAAAACAACATAAAATATAATAATACAAAAACATACACTATAAAACTATATTTAATCAGTAAACTACATGTCGGAGACTGAAGGCGTGACCTCAATTAAAGTGATTTAAAAAAATATTTGTTGTTGTCTGTTCAAAATTTTTATAGCAAAAATTTCCATTTTCGAACGAAGGCATACTAAACCAACAGATGCACACGATTATTTGCTCCCTAGTAGTTGTCATCCAAGACATTGCATAAATGCGTTATCGTACAATGTATGGTCTTTTCAACTCGAATACGCCGTATCTGCTCACAAGAACAGACATTTAAACAAAGGAGCAAAGATCTTAAACAACATCTTCTTAACAGAGGCTATAAAGAAAAAGATATTGAAAAAAAAAACAATTCAAAAAGTGTCATCAATTGATCGAACTCAATTATTACAATATCGAAGCAAGAAGAAGAAAAATCCTCGTATTCAGTGGGTTACTACCTACCATCCCAAGTTGCCACACCTGTCAGAAATATCCCGCGAATGTATGCCTGTTCTCCATACGTCACCCAAAATGAAAGCCCTCTTGCCTGAACCCCCACTTGTATCTTTTAGCCGACCTAAGAACCTGACAGACATCCTCGTCAGAGCTAAATTACCTTCAGCCGAGAAAGGCCAGTTTACAACATGTCGGGATAGACGTTGTAAATTGTGTAAATATAGTTCCACGACTGAAACTTTTCAAAGTACAGCTATCGGTGATATTTTCAAAATCTTTGGACAATTATCCTGTAAATCGCCCAATGTCATCTATCTGGTTACATGTTCTGTCTTTAAAGAACAATACATTGGTGAGACAGGAAATGCGCTCAATCTTCGCTTAAACTTGCACCGTAACCATATCGAAAACAGAGATCAGTACCAGGCCACTGCAATCCATTTTAATACTCAGAATCACAACTGGCAAAATATGCAAGTAATCGCAATAGATCAAAATAGATCGTGGAATGTAAACCAGAGAATATCCAAAGAAAGCTACTGGATTGATCGTTTAAAACCCAAATGCCTTAGTTCAAAAATAGAAATTTTTGCTACAAAAAAAAAAATGAACAGACAACAACAAATATTTTTACATCACTTCAGTCACTTTAATTGAGGTCACGCCTTCAGTCTCCGACATGTAGTTTACTGGTTAAATTAAGTTTTGTAGTGTAGTTTTTGTAAATAGTTTATTGTTTTATTATATTATTATATTAGCCCATGTATCTAGATGTGCAATCAGCAAGAAATTTTTGAAAGAGGGTCCATTAAGGGTACATTTGGGGGGCGCAAAAAGGGGTGGGGTCGTCCTATAGTAACCCTATGGGAAAATTAAATTTTTAATGATTTTCATCATATTCTTCACTGTTTCTCAAAAACTATAAACACTAGCTCCATGAAACTTCAGTGGAAAGATGTGGGTCATGTAAGAAAGGGTTCCATATCATTGGAAATTTCAAAATAACTTCCGTTGCCATGGAAACCATACCAAAAAATGAAAATTTTGGGAAAAAAGTAGTTTCTGTTGATAATAGTATTTTGATTACAGCAATATGTATTACTAAGATTAAAAGGGGAATCCTTGCCCAAATTTTTTTTGGGGAAGGTTCTGAAATTGGTTGCAATGGACTAAAGAGCACTTGGTTGCCATGGAAACAAAACCAGAAGTATATTTTTGTTGAAAAATTGAGTTTTCTGATAAAATAACTAAATACCGAAGTTACTGTGAATTTAATTTCTGCATATGCGCATTTCTACAACTTATGTCTCTTCAGTGCAGATAAAATCTAAACGTTTGGAAGACCATATACTCAAAAATATGTAAAAACTGATAGAGAACAAATAACCAATATGATCTAAAGGACAGAGCTTTGCACGAGGGAGATACTCCTCAGTTTAAAAAAAAGGAATTTTGAGAAATATGTATTAAATAGGTTATAGGGGGAACCCCTGCCCAAATTTTCTCTGGAAAGAGATTTGAAATTGGATGTAATGGACAAAAGAGCATTTGCTTGCCATGGAAACAAAACCAAAAGCATATTTTTGGGAAAAATCAGGTTTTCTGATAAAAAAGAAGGAATTTTGAGAAATATGTATTACATAGCTTATAAGGGGAACCCCTGCCCAAATTATTTTTGGAAAGGGTCTGAAATTGGGTTGAATGGACAGAGAGCACTTTGTTGCCATAGAAACAAAACCAGAAACATATTTTTTTAATTGAGTTTTCTGACCAAAAAAAGGAATTTTGAGAAATATGTATTAAAAAGGTTATAAGGGGAACCCCTGCCCAAATTTTTTTGGGGGAAAGGTCTGAAATTGGATGTGATGGACAAAAGAGCATTTTGTTGTCATAGAAACAAAACCAGAAATTATTTTTTTACATAGATTATGAGGGGAAACCCCTACCCAATTTTTTTTTCAAAAGGGAGTCTCGTAATGCCTTGGTATCCGATATGGGAGTTCGTTTGGGAGACTTTTGTGTTTAGCTTGCGAACATAGTTATTACTTGTTATTTTTCCATCTTTCTTTATTCTCGTCCGGATAAAGTTGTCCGAAGCAGATCTCAGAGACCATTAGACCTAGAGGTTTCAAAATTAGTAGCATTTTAGCCCTATGTATCTAGATGTGCAATCAATTTTTTTTAAAAGGGGGTCCATTAAGGATACTTTTGGGGGGTATTAAAAAGGGGTGGGGTCATCCTATAGTAACCCTATGGGAAAATGAAATTTTAAATGATTTTCATCATATTCTTACTGTTTCTCAAAAACTAGAAACACTAGCTCCATGAAACATCATGGGAAAGTTGAGGGTCATGTAGGGAAGGGTTCCAAAGCATTGGAAATTTCAAAATAGTTGCCGTTGCCATGGAAACCATACCAAAAAATTTTGGGGAAATAGTAGTTTCTGTTGATAGAAGTATTTTATTTACAGCAATATGTATTACTTAGATTATAAGGGGAACCCCTGCCCAAATCTTTTTTGGAAAGGGTCTGAAATAGGTTGCAATGGACAAAAGAACACTTGGTTGCCAAACAAAACCAGAAGCATATTTTTCGTTGAAAAATTGAGTTTTCTGATAAAAAAAAGGAATTTTGAGAAATATGTATTACATAGGTAATAAGGGGAACCCCTGCCAAAATTTTCTTTTGGAAGAGATCCGACATTGGATGTAATGGACAAAAGAGCATTTGGTTGCCATGGAAACAAAACCAAACACTTATTTTTTCGGAAAATCAGATTTTCTGATAAAAAATAAGAAATTTTGTGAAATATATATTACAAAGCTTATAAGGGGAATCCCTGCCATAATTTTTTAAGAAAGGTTCTGAAATTGGATGTAATGGACAAAAGAGCACTTTGTTGCCATAGAAACAAAACTAGAAACATATTTTTTGTTGAAAAATTGAGAGTTTTCTGATACCAAAAAGGAATTTTGAGAAATATGAATTACATAGGTTACAAGGGGAACCCTTGCCAAAATTTTCTTTGTAAAGAGGTCTGAAATAGGGTGGAAAGGACAAAAGAGCACTTATTTGTCATGGAAACAAAACCATAAACATATTCTTTTATAAAAAAAAATTGAGTTTTCTGATAAAAAATGGGAATTTGGAGAAATATGTATAAGTTATAAGTGGAACCCCTGTCCAAATTTTTTTCTTGAGGGAGTCTCGTAATGCCTTGAATTTCGATATAGGAGTCCGTTTGGGAGATTTTTGTGTTTCGCTTGCAAACACAGTTATCACTTGTATATATATTGTTGTTTTAGAAAGTTTGATTTGACTAGGTAAGCAATGAAAGGATATGGAGTGAATGCAAATAAGACATTGTTTCTACAAAAACACAGCAAAGGTTCTAATTGCATTATAACTCCGTCAATGCTTTTATACAGTTCACTTTCACATTGCGAACCAGTAAAGCCTGTCGGACAGGAACATGTGTAGCTGTCTACATCAATACTGCAACTGCCACCATTCTTACAAGGCTGTTTAGTACATGGAGTATCTGTGAACAAAAACAGCAGAAGAATACATAAGGAGGAACAAATTCGGTTATTACCAAGATCAACGTCCAGAGACTTGGTAAAATCAAGAATACCAAAACGCAAAAAAAAAATTGAACTCCATAAAACAAGGAAATAAAAATACATAACTAAGGCTCTTAAAGTGTAAACCGACAGTATATCAGGTGTTCAGAAAGGTATGCAACAACGGCAGTAGAATACCGAAGGAACAAAGAAAGCGAAGAAAGGTGTGCATGTTGGAACTCTCAACACTGTCAATGAGTCAATCAACGATCAATATCCAAACAATTACCTTTACATTTTTTGAGAGTACAATGCCCTACCGTTGATCATAGTGGACGATCAAGGATCTATATGACTGTGTCATTGTTCGAAATCTTCTAAGTAAATTCAGCTAAAAGCGTTACGAAAGACTTACGATAGGTGTAAATGTAATTTGTAATTATCGGTAATTTGTATGAATTTCCTTTGATCTACAGAGACTGATAATCTCAGTATCACTGGACATTATCACGAAATTATTAAGTTACTGTGAAGGCGTCACGTGCGGGTTGCTATGCTGACGTCATATTTTGTACTATTTGTTATGTTCATTCGCGAAATACATTAAATGAAGAATCCATAAAATATATTGCAATTAACAATAGATGTGTTAAAATAGAAATTTCAGTTTTTTTCATTTAATATGCAGTCGTGAATTACCGATAAAAGAAATATAGGGCATTTTGTTTTTGATACAGACTTTATCACAGCGTAACGCATCAAGGTCGTCTTGATACTGGTCGTGATAAAGTCAGTATCAAAAGCAAAATGTCCTATATTCCATATTTTCATTGTTTCAGGTCCTTTGTTGAATCAAGATGAAGAACAAAAACAACGCGTCGTTACATGTGTTTATTATATCGAGATTTTGTCTGATGTACATTTACTCCACATCCTTGAGTTTCTCTTATTAAGTTATTTCATGTATAAGCCTGTATATCTTAATAATTATTTCTTACCACTAAACATCATGCTGTAAGATGTGAGGATATCATTTAATAAAAGAGCATTTATCTATAACCCAAGCTAACGAGCACAAATTATGAATTTTAAATAATAATGAAAAGTAAGTTGATACATAACTATTAACACAAAATTTGGTTTTAATTTATGTGCACACACTCAACTCATGCAAGTGCGGGATCTTACAACAGTATCAAAATGAGCCTATAGATTTTGTTTGGAAACAGTGCTTTATGCCGACTTTCATATAAAAAGCTTGTCTCTACTTACAAACTATGAATACATGACAAGACTATAAATATATTTAAAATGAAGTTATTGCTAAATTGTGTTGGTGTTTTAAGATAGAATGGATAATTTAATTACTGTGAAAGCACTATTGTTCGTGGGGTTCCAACTTTCGAGGATTAAGTTCCCAACGAATTGCATTTTTTCGATAGAGTTGAAATGCATAGAATTCGAAACCACGAATATAAGTGCCTTTTTACTTTTTATGAAAACCACGAAAATTGACGTCCACGAATAAAAGTACTTCCACTAAAAAACTTTCATTTCTATAAGTGGTAACTCACTTTCACACTTTGGACCGTAAAAGCCTCTCGGACACACACATGTATATCCTCCGTTTGACATAAAACATCGTCCACCATTGAAACAAAGTGCTCGAGTGCATGGGGTAACTGAAATGTAATGCATAGTAAATTTTAATGACATATCTAGCATGTCAGTTGTTATAATGGAAATAAACACACAGCTTGAATATCATTTCGTCTGAATCGAAATTTCCAAGATATTCAAGGTATTTAACAAGGACTTAAATGTTATATAAGTTTAAAATGACAAGTCATACCTAAATAACGCAATGACTCTGTTCAAGCATTTGAAAATATAGAATATTGTATGTCCGTAAGCAAAAGCATTATATTGTTCAGAAAAAAAATCTAACTGTTTTTACAGATTTGATTTCGATATCTTTGGTGAAAATTCTTCTTTTGTGACTACGTTTGGAATTTCTCTTTCCATATTATTTGATTTTAATGCTGCTGTTTAGAGATAACTCTTTGAAACACGTGTGCAGCATAAGAAAATTGACCGTCTACTATGCAACTTTGGTATTTATTGTAAACTAAAAATAGAACATAGGGGTAAATTAAAGTTTTTGGCAAATAACTCAAAACCGTTACAGAATTAAAAAATCTGACAGAGTAAAAATAATCAACATGACAAGATTTACCAATGCTGAAATTTTGAAGATAATCTGATGACCCATCATAGAGTTATTGCCCTTTCTCGAAAAATTTTCAAAATTTTGATGTTCTATTATTTTTCATTTAAAAAAAAATATAACAGATAGAGGTTACGTTTAAAATGCAAAAATGTTCAGCATCTTATGATCTACCCCGATGGAAACTTTGAAGAAAATCCAAGTACCTATATATGAGTTATGAGCCTTTATTGGTCAAAACTTTCGTGATTTTATACTTTTTGTCCTATATTTCAAAAATACTTTGAGATAGAGGTCAAGTTTGAATTGCAAAATTGTTCAGCATATCAAGGACTACATTTTATTGAACACTGTCAAGTTTTCCGACCTCTTCAAAGAAGGCCTCCAGCAGGGAACTTAGTTTACCATTTGACCTAATGGGAAATTCATACATAGAACCACCGAATGGATTTGAACCAAACTTGGCATGAGTGATGCTTATGAGGTGATGACCAAGTTATATACTATGATGCCGATCCGTCATCCAACATAGTCGCCAGCGGGGATCTTAATTTAAACATTAGACCCTACAAGAAAATGCATACAAAAAGCTGTGTTTTCAGCAATTTTGTTCTTTTTCACTGCAAATCAATACTTCATGCATGCTTAAGATCATTATTCTCTCATATCTAAGTCTACAAGTTTCAAAGAAGAAGTTTGACAATTTATAGTCTTTTTTGCCTATTCTAATATATCTACTGTGCAGTAGTAAACGCTTCATGGTGATTTGTTACCAGAATTTAAGACACATAAGATGGGGTGTTTCCGTGAACAATAAATAAAAAATCTTACGGTTAAAGTTTTCAATTTTTTTTAGAATAATATTAAAACATAATTGTTTCATACTGCAAACTTAAAGAAAATTGACTGTGAGGAAAATTTTTGGGTTACCCCGGGTCTACTACCTTAAAACTAACACAAATGTATATCAAAATACATTAACTAACATCTTTTCCTCAAGAAAAAAAAAACCAACTTAAATGCATGAAACAGTTGCTGATCATATTTGGCTCGTGATGATACTGGGAACAAAGAAAACGAAAAATAGCTTTTGAAGAATAATATAGTTACAATTTTAACAGACTATCAAAACATTTAGGTTGGGGAACCAATTTTTGCACGTTTAAAATCGATCAGTTTTAACCAAAGTATTGTTTCCATTTTTTTAAATAAAAAATTTAGTCAAATGACATATAATCAATCAATCTAAATATTTTACGAAAGGATATGGAGTAAATGAACATGAGACCATAACACATATGTTTACTCCAACTGCAATAATTTTAATGAGCTGTATGGCCATTTCGGAAATTTATTCCTCATCAGCAGCACTAGAACCCAAACAAAGGAAATCCATAATTTCAAAAAATGTTAAAATGCATAGAACCAAACGAAATCCGAATAGTCAGTAATATCAAATATAGCTAATACCTTTTTTAGCAAAGTTGATTATCAATCGCAACAAAACATTCAAAGAAAAAATATATTTTGTGGTTTTCATGGCAAATTCCAATGCATTAAGACATTACAATATCTATTTAAATAATGTCTATGTACCTTGACATTGTGTTCCAGTAAATCCCTCTGGACATGAACAGTTATATGTATGGTCCACCACTGTACACTGACCCTTGTTAAGACAAGGTTGATTGTAACATGGCGTACCTTAAATTGAAAAACGACAAAGTATTATCTTATTTTAGGACTTTTTCACAAGGTGGAGTTTAACTGGAACTTGGGTCGTAACTCAAGTCCAAGCTTAATGCACATACAACTCGGGTCTATCCCTAGAACTGAAGTATGTAAGTCTTTGTCCTTTCCAATGTTACCATTGTACTTGGATTTTTCTTTTTGGATTGACCTTTCGGGTTTCACTTACTTTATTCATTCTTAAATGTGACTGGTCGAATTTGTTACCTCAAAGATTAAAATCTAAAATCTGGAAATCCATGGCAAGACTGAGGTCACTCGACTTCTAATGGCGCAAAAATGACTAGTTAATCAGAATAAAATCTATAGCCAGGAACTGAAAAGTCGCAACTCTGCAATTTCTATTGAACTCGTTTAAGATAGCCAGAGCACATTTCACCAACCCATCATTATAAATAATGTTCATTAGTTGTCAATGGACTAAAACTTGGTATTTTTGGCAAATATCGGAAATTGAAGTGTAGTTTAATTTTTGTGATACATTTCTCATATTAAGGGTGAATGTTTAAATAATATAAAAAAGGCTTTTCATATATTGAAGTATTTGATTTTAGTTATTTTCTTGTAATTTAACATCAATTTCCATTATGGATCATATATCTTTACTTGCTGATCAGTGTTAGAAACAGAAGATATATTGATATTTATACTTCAGACTGAAGGTCACATGACCGCAACCGGAAGTCCCAGGTTACTTGCAAGTACCGTCATAAGCGCAACCAAGGACTCTGCCTCCATGATAGAATATGGTCTATTCTGTAAAGGAGATACAATGGCCAAGTGTGAATTCATGAAAAAGAATCCACGAGCTGGAGGCGAGTGGATTGTTTATCATGAATTTACACTTGGCCATTGTTTCTCTTACTTAAACCATTGTTGGGACATTTATGTAATCAAGAGATTAAAAGGATTATCGCCTATCTAATTACTGCATTGTAATCTTCGTACCATATATGTCTTTATGAACGAAAGTTCACTCAGTGTAAAAGAAGAATTATATGGATGAAGTTGTTCTAATAGTTGGATTTTAAGCGATATCTAATATACTCAGATAAACTTCAATTGTGTTACATGTATTTTTCAAAGTGAATAAAAAGGGCATTAAATTCAGTAAAAAAATGCCGGTGAATAGTGTTGAACCTCTAAACCTTATCAAACAAGAACGAAGAAGAGAGAAAAACGTAAGTTTTATCTGTATAATGAGATACTTTCTGCAAGAACACATTTTAATATTTTTAACCCCAGGATAATACTTGCACGAGGGAATTGCAGGGGAAAGAAGAGAATATTTTTTGGTTTAAATATATTTGTTTAATCGAGTCACTTTTCCTATAAGAGGTAATTTTTAAAAAATTTGAAAAAAGGAAAGCATGATGTTCAATTGTATATAATTATAGAATCTTTATCC